>RJWT010020993.1:0-17762 GCA_004365215.1 Cuniculus paca | reverse complement strand
CTTCTTTGCAAAATTTCTATTTCAAACTATCACAGTGAAAAAAAAAAGCACAGATACTTGATTCTATAACACTGACTGGGAGGAAAACCAGAGAAAACAATAAATAGGGAGAGGCAAAAAAAAAAGAGCTGACATTTTCTATGGGAATGAATAATATATTTCAGTGTTTCATTTTGCAGTAGATTGAAAGGGGCTTGAGGAGGGAAAAGGTGAAGAGAGAACGAATGAGGAAAACAGAGGGATGCACAAGCCCCAAGAGATGGGTATAATGATTTAGAAAGTTATTTCTCAGTTAGGCTTACTTCTAAAGTTCAATACTGAGTTATGTGTGGGAAGCTTGGAGACTTATCCATGTTGCACTTGCAACACTTATAATAGAATGTTCTGGGTGTGGAATTATTCTTTCACTTCAGGACTTATGGAACCTGTTCAATTTCCCTCTCTCTGCATGTGTTTTTTGTTCTTTTTAAAAAAATACTTGTTTAATTCTCTATTTCTTTTTTTTTTCTCATAGTTATTTTTAAGTGACAGAATATAGACTCAGGAGATGTTGCTTGCAATCATCTGAACATTTCCTTCCTATAATAGAATTTGTATTTAAAACAATGAAACCAGATTAACCCCACACTAAAAATACTTTAAACAATATATGAACCCTGTACAACAAAATGTTTCAATTTATCCTGCATGATTGTTCTTAAAATTGTGCAAATTTAAGTCTAATTTGACTCTCTCATACATTATGAAAATGTTGTTCTTTTAAAAAACTGTTGTGAGGTAGAAGAAAATTACAGATAAGATTTCTATAAGCCTTCTCCAATATTTTGCTCAACAAAAATATTAATTTGCCAATTTAGTTTTAATGGCACTCAAAAGAAGTTGCAAAATACAAATGCAAAGTATATGAAAAATTTTATTAACATTTGGTACAATTGCTTGAAATCTTAAAAGGGGAAAATGTGGTGACAGCTTAAATAAAACACAATAAGAAAAAAGACTCCATCTCAGTTTCTTGAAAAATTTTACACATAAAATGTACTTTAAATATATGCTTAGCCAGGCATGATGGTGCATATCTGTAATCTCTGTGCTTGAGAGGCTGAGGTAGGAGGATTACCATGAGTTTGAGGCCAGCCTGGGCTACATAGTGAGTTCAAGACCACGCTAAACTACATAGCCAGACCCTGACTCAAAAAAAAAACAAACAAAAAAATGTCGTTGGCAGGAAAGAAGAAGGACCAAAAGGAAAAATAATGAGAAGCATAAATTACTTTATTTTAGTTTAGTTTAGTTTAAAGATAGTAAAACCCAACAAAACAAAACAGAATACATCCAATCAAAACACAGCAGCGAAATTGGCATAGAATATCAAAGCAGGGTAATAGGAAAACAACAATGGCTACTGTAGTATACCTTGTTATCTTCACAGTAGTTGTCCATTCCATCAGATATAGCAAAATCAGACCAAAACAAAACAGAATAAAACCAATCAAAACAGAATACTGAGTAAAGCAAAACAAATTAATAAGAACAAAACAGTGAGAACAATATTAGATGTCACAAATGAGACAGAAAATATCCCCCATATTTGTCCTGTTACATACTATTATCCTCCCTATAGATGCTCAGACTATAAATTCCTCCCTATAGATGCCCATGCTTATAAATTCAACCAAACAATACAATCTTTCAGTTGCTTTTTGTACCTCAGTTGCTATCAGCTCATCTTGACTTCCAAACCAGCTGGTGGCTTACATGGGGAGGGGGTTGGTTTGGTGATTCTCAACCTGTGCAGCGGTGGGCATACAGGAGGCACTGACTTTTCTCTTCCTGGGCCCCGCATGGTCTACGCAACTTACCAGAAAGGCTGGCTAGTTGGCTTGTTGATCAGCTCCTCCCTGTCCCAGGATGGCCGATTCTCCTGAGTCGCTATCTGACTTTTCTTCAGCCTTTCAGGTAAGCCATGCAGACCATGCGGGGCCCAGGCACAGAAAGCATAAAAAAAAAAATTGGAAGACAGAGACTCAGAGAAGGGAAAAATGGACACAAAAGCCTAACAAGTAGATAAAGGTAAATACATAATTGCCATCTCTTTCTTACCTACTATGAGAAAACATTTCAAAGGAGGACATACTTATCATTGTGAGTTCATACTGGGTAAAATTTCTGTTGAGAGCCCAAAGGGAAAGTATTTGAAACTATGTCAGGTCCTGGTCAGATCAACAGCAAGAAAAGAGGAGAGTGTTTAAATGTCTGTCTTAATTAACAGACTTCAATATCAGGCTACAGTTTGTTTCTTTCCCAAATTTTTACTTAGAATATGGCCTTTGACCAATTACTTAAATTCCTTGTGCCTTAGTTCCCTCATACATAAAATAGGAATTATAATTCCTGTGGCTATAGAAGAAATGGAATTATACAATATATGGTGAGAATCTACCACACTGTGCAGATTAACTGCCTCTTGGTGCCATTATTATTGTTATTTATTATCATTATCCCTCTGGAAAACAATGCCTAACTATGTAAAAAGAGCCCTATGTAAGTTTATTCCCCTTTGCCCCAGGAATCCTCCTTCTGGAAATGAATCCCAAGAAAATAATTCAAGAAAAATAAAACTAAGTGCTCAATAATGATCACTACAGCATTAGCATAATTGCCAAAAAATTGGAACAACTTAAACGCCCATCAATAACAGAATAATTTATAATAAATTATGATATATCAACATAATAGGATATAATGTAACCATTACAATGATAATTATGATGACAATGTGGGATCATTAACAAATACTTATAATTTAATGTTAGATAAAATAATAAAATGAAATATATATTACTATAGTGGCTTTATAAAAATATGCATACATATGGGCAAGTACTGGCATCTTATAAACAAAAATTGAAATGTTTATGTATGGGAATCCACATAGAGATTTGTTTTTCTTTTCTAAAATTTGTTTTTATTATTGTTTGGACTTCATCTAGTCAATAATTTAAAAAGCATATAACAAGAATAACTAAATAGAGAGGCATAGTTGCTGTAACTCATATCAGTGAATCAGTGATAAAAGCAGACTTGCTTAGTGACACACATACAAGGGCTTTGGGACCATTATATGGGCAATAATTTAAAATAACAACCAAATAGCTAACACTTATATAACTTTAATGGTGTGCTAGGAACTAGCCTGGGTGATTCATTCATTTTATTCATTGACTTTTTGCAATAGTACCATTTTACAGATAAGAAAACTAAGGTTCAATGTGGTTAAAGAAGCCACATAGTTACCAGTGAACTGGGATTTGAATCCAGGCAGTTTGAGAATATTCCAAAGTCCACACTTGAAACCGGCACAAACAGCATTCACCATGGCTAATTTTATGGGTACGTGACCAGGGCCTTTACACCCGGGTCTTGCACTCATAAGTGTTCTATGTTTGGGGGTTAGTGTTGTTATTGCTTTCTTTACTAGCCTTAATTTTAAGACAGTAGCATTTTTTTTCTTTTGGAGCAGGGAATTAAACTCATGACCTTATACTTGCTTGGCATGCTCTATGCCCTTGAACTGTATCTCTGGCCCAATTGCCTTAACTTTAACTTTGAATTTGTGTTTTGTAAATGAAGTCTGATGGGACAGTCTAGCTTGGGATGAGAATGTAGAGCCACTGAATACACATTGTTCTGTATCCTGGGGGTCTGTACCTTGATTCTACTCTTCACTGTGTCCTGGACCTTGTTCAACCTCAACCTCCCTACTTTCACCCCATGACCACTGCCATCCTCCATCCAGGCTGGTAACCAAATGACAGTGACAGGAAGAGGAATGAATTCCACTATTACTCTCTTTTTTTCTTGTGGGTAGAAAAGATGAAGATATGGGGCATTCTGGGAACTATCATGTGTCGGTTGGCATCTTACTGTGGAACAAGGTAATGGATGTCTCGTCTTCACCTCACATCGATACTTTACATTTGGCAGGCAAATCTGTGATGCTCATTTACCCAATCTTGATTCAGGGAATAAGCACGTGCTGTCATATAGAGATGCTGTAATACCTGGGGGTGTTGGTTGTATAACATGGATTGAGGAAGACTTAAGTGACCTCGGTCTTCTCGTCTCTGACCAGGACTTAGCAAGGTTTTCTTTTTTTCTTTCTGTTGAGTTTGTGAAAAACAAAAACACAAAATCTTGAAGGTTGATAAAAGAAAGAGGTTCCTGTTTTTGACTTTCCACAAATAAAAGGACGCAAGAGAGGGAAAACCACAGAAGTTAAGTTTCTGCCAGGTACATGAGATCATAACTTTTGTATAACTTTGTTTGTTCTTTCCTATCCCATAGCTTAAAGATATATATCTTAGCTCTCTCAAATGCCATGCATCAGTGGCAAGCATCAGGCAAATGCTGTCATCAAGGATTTGACAGTGCTCTACGGTTAGCATGCCTCTCATTCTTGTCCTTGCGTTGGAGGCATAGATATGACATAACTCTGTCATCTGTGTGAATCTTAATGGGCCACTTTTTCCAGAAACAAGAGATATAATCATTTTTTCATAGGATTTTTCTGATGAATAAATCAGATGGTGTCCATGAAATAGCTCTTAGTATAGTGCTTCAAAGAGGAAGCACTCAGCAAATTTGACTTGCTATTCAGAGCTGAGTCTTATACACCATCACAGACATGAAAGTGAGAATGTTATGCCTCATATGCCATATGGGAGAGGGGCAATCAAGGTTGGCATTCTGCTTGGAAAGTTCAAGCACCAGGTATTTTAAGTTCTTGTTAGTTAAGCATACCTGAACGGAAGGCACTAAGAGGTGGAGCCTATATAAAGGTTTAGTTGAATTTCCAAAGTCATGGAAGAGGCCACGTAACAGAGAGAATTTTGGTTTGACAAATCAGAGCAGGTGCTGTCATCAACTTTTTGTCTAAAAATACAAAAGAATAACAATAACACTAATAACAAAATGCAGTGCTTCCACTTTAATATTTTTAGAACTTCAACTAGATTATTAATGCAGAGTAGCTCAAAATTACAGAAGACCTTTTCTACCTTCCCTACTAATAAGTAAGTAATACATTATTTACACTGTGAGGGAAGAAATGACATTATTGACAATTTTTAATGTGATAAAATCATTGTGTATACTTCAAAATATACTTGATTGATGCAAAATCTGCACATAAGATGGCTACTTTTATTTTAAATAAGCAGTTCAATGAGGTTTGACAAAGATGTATATACTTGTAGTAATGACCTTGTTTAAACAATTTCCATCAAAAAGTTCTATTTTGTAGCTTGCAATGAACTGTTATGAAATTTTGAAAAACTAGGAAGATCTCAAAAAGAAGCAAATGATAAAATGATGAAAATTATGATTGCCCTAATTTGATCAGTACAAACTATATACATGTGTTTAAATATAACAGAGCACCACATAAATATGTACAATTTTACACATTAATAAAAATTCCATTATGTCCCTTTATAGTCAATTCTTTACCTTCAACTCCAGACAATCTCAGTTAATCTTATTTCTATCGCTATTATTTGTCTACCTACTCTAAAACTTCACATTATTAGAATCATATGACAATTTCTCTTATGTCTGGATTCCTTTGTTCAGAGTAATTTTTCTTGGATTCACAGATATGTTACAACTATTGGTTGTTTCTTTGTATTGTGATATTACACAGGATGTTGATTAGGGTTATTCAGAAACAGAATCTCTATTTATTGATGTATCTATCTATCTATCTATCTATCTATCTATCTATCTATCTATTTATCTGTCTATCTATTTATCTATCTATCTGTCTCGGTTACTTTTCTCTAATTGCTGGTACAAAAATACCTGACACCCAAAATTAAGATAGGAAAGGTTTCTTTAGCTCACAGTTTCTGGAAGTTTCAGTCCATAATCAGCTGATTCCAATGCAGGTGACATGGCACTAGGGTAACACTTCAAGGTGGCAGAAGACAGCAAAAGCAGCATGAGCAAAAGGAGAGGGGAAGGAAACCTCTTTTCCTCCCTTAAATTGTAAGCAGGCTACCACTGCCTAGGGTGGGTGTAGCACTCACAATGTCTGTGCCTTCCTCTTGCGCAGGATGAAGATGTTTACAAAGTGAGGACCTATGTGCCCCGCTGAGTCCCTTAGTTAAACTGATAAACTGCTCAAGTTGACACAGTGTATCAAGGATTATAATTCATCCCTTGTCAATTTGGCAACCAGAAACATTTCTTTCAACCAGTTTCCAGATACAAAGATATGCTTATTCTTATCATTTCACAACTTGAATATTATAATTATAACACAGGTTTAGTCCTTAAGAACTGGTAGTAAGTCTGTCAACATTATACTAGAATGATAACGTTTCTTCCTTGGTATGTAAGGCAAACCCTTAGCTGCAAGACCCTGCAAAAATGAAAATGAAGTTAATACTTCCAATATTCAACAGCATAAGGTAAACATTTTCATTTCAAAGGTTAGAAACAGGGAGATACAAAAGAATGGGACCAAAGCAAGTCCAAAATCCAGCAGGGTAAACATTAAGTCCTGTAGTTCCATGTGCACCATTTGAGGCAATCTGTGTCAGATTGTGAGCTCCACAGGGCTTGAATGGTCCACCCATACAGCACTTCTGGTGGTGAAAGCTCCCATGGCTTCTCTCTTGGGCCTGCTTTGCACCCTCTTGCAGATTTCAGGTGATCAATGTTCCTGGCTTTCCCAGACTTCTGGGATCTTCACTGCACCTTTGTCTTCACACTCACAGCTTCACATATTGCCCTCTCAGGTGCACACTGCCTGGCTTCCCAGGCCTTCTGAAATCAGGGTGGAAGCCTTCTAAACCCTGAAAACTCTTGACCTCTGTATATACCTAAAACCAGTACCCTGGGGATAATGCCAAGGTCTACTGCCAGCTGGAGCAGTACCCAGGCTTTCCTCTCTCATGGCTGTAAGGATGGAGTGCATGAATTCCTGTGCACCCTGAATCCAATTCTGAGGAACAAATTTTCTATGCTGCTGCTATTCTGGAACACAGTGCTCTGTGGCTTTCTCCTCAAAGCAAAGTCTTTTACTTTTGCAGTTTTGAGGCTGCAAATAGGGGAATTTGCTGCTTTTTGGATGCCTTTAGGCCATGTTTTCTATTTTGTTCTTCCTTCTCAGCAATCAAGATTTCTTCAGCTCTATCTTTGTAGTCCACAGCTTTATTGGGGCTCCCATTTGGGCAAACTCACAACATTTTAAATCACTCTACTGGGCTCTTGTCTCTTGATTCTCAACAAAGTTATGGCTAAAAGCCCCCAACAATAGCCATGTCATCTCCTCAACATTAGACTGCCTTGACATTTCTTCTGACAAATTAACTATTCTGGTGCCCTTAATTTCAGTCTTAGGCAGAGTCTCTGGACACAAGCAAAATGCAGACAAACTTTCTGCCAAGCCATAACACACATTATCTGGACTCCAACAACCAATGAAGTCTTTCTTTACCACAGAAACCTACCAAGCCTGGTCTTTACTGATATTTTGATCTTCTGAGCTCTCACCAGAATCTCCCATACAGAACAGCCTAAGGTGTTTAGCTCACAGTTTGTGGAGGTTTCAGTCCATAATCAGATGGCTCCAGTACAGGGTGGCATGGCACAGGGGCAACACTTCAAGGCAGCCAAAGACAGCAAAAGCAGCTTGAGCAAAAGGAAGGGGAAAGCAAACCTCTTTTCCTCCCTTATATCATAAATAGGCTACTACTCCTTAGGGTGGGCACAGCACTCACAATCTCTGTGCCTTCTTTTTGCACAGGATGTTACAAAGTAAGGACCTAGGCCCTCCACTGAATCCCTTAGATAAACTTCTAAACTTTTCAAGTTGACACAATGTGTCAATCATTACACTACCTATCTATGGATTTATTAGAGTAGTTTACATGATCAGAAGCTGAATAGTACTACGATGACTTTGATAGGCTGTGGAGCTAGGGAAACTGGTAACTCCTCAGCCTGAGGAGCTGGAAATCTCACAACAATAATGAAGCCCTAATATGAGGCAAAGATCCCTAAGGAACTGCTCGAGACAGCCTGCTTGCAAAACCTGAGAAATAATCTGGAGTCTGACATGCACAGGCAATAGCAGCAAGAAAAAAAAAAAGTACCTGCATAAGATTAGAACAGGTGTACATGAGCTTCTTCTACTTTTTCATTTCACGAAAGTCCTCAGCTAATGGTATGGTGCCACCCACATTCAGGGTGGATCTTCTGTCAGTTTGCTGAACCACACACCATTCTTCTGTTGTAACAGTCTCATAGACAAACCCAAAAGTGTGCTTTGCCACTTTTCTGAGTGTCCCTCATTCTAGTCCAGTTGATGATTAAAATTAGCCATTAGGCTGTGTGTAAACCACACTTTCTTCATCCTTTAACCCATGGATGGCCATTTTTCCAGTTTCTGATTATTTTAAATAAATCTGTATGAATATTCTTCAAGACCTTTTCATAGACTTGTATTTTCATTTTTCTTATTTAAATAGAGTTGTTAGTGTTTTGGGGGGATTGTTAGGTCATTTATAAAAGCCTGTTTAGCTGCTTTTCAAAGTGCTGGTGACATTCTACACATTTACCAGGAGCGCTCAGTACATATTTTTAAATTGATACCTTATTTTTGTAAAAATTATTTCATTTTTCTTAATAATGACAGGCAAGTTCTCTCTCTCTTTCTCTCTCTCTCTTTCTCTCTCTCTCTCTCTCTCTCTCTCTCTCTATATATATATATATATATATATATATATATATATATATATTTCACAACTGTATTAATTCAGGCTGTTAGAACAAGTACCATACACTGGGTGACATATAAGCAACAGAAATTCGTTTTTCACATATGGATGCTTGAAGTCTGAAATCAGGGTGGCAGTGTGCCTAGGTTCTAATGAGGACCTTTGTTTGGGGTTTACACTGCTGTCTTCTGGCTGTATCTTCACATGATACAGAGACTGAGAAAGTTCTGAAGGTCCCTTGTATAAGACTAATTCCATTTTTGAAAATGTCTTTTTCTAAACCTAGCAATCTTCTAAAGACCCCTGTCCAACCCTGTACCATCACATTGGAATCTAGAATTTCAACATATGAATTTGATGTGTGGAGCAAAGCACGAACCTAACTGGGATGTTAGTCATGTTGCACATGTAAATTTCATCATGATGCTATATATGCAAAGTTTAAAGGATCAGCTTCATGAAAAGACCCAAGGTGAACAAAACAGGTAGTATATTTTTAACCAAAGAAGCATCTTTTATTTTAATTGCAAATAACAGACTTAACGCACACACATGTTTTTTCTTCTTCTGTGATTTGTTAGTAGAGTATCTTATATTTCAGAAAGGTACAGCCTCATCTTGGGGGCTGGCTATAATACACACTATGATTGTGTTTGAATTGTCCATGAAATGCAAGATTTGGGGAGGGATTCCAAGAATGCAGCCTGTGCCAACTTGAATTTCAGATTCTGCCTCCATAGATTCTGGGCATAGATCCAAGGAGGCAGAACTTACTCAGGATGTGTTGCATTTACCTTAGCATCTTCCATACACAGGAAGGGTGTGGAGATCCCTAGGTGCACAAGAGATGCATGGTAAATGGAATTAACTGGTCATTAAGTCTGACAGGTCATCATGAGCTCAGATCAGAGTGGTATGCAAATATTAATGCTTGTGTAACACTTTATGGGCCCCCAAACACATTGCTCTTCTTGGTTTGGTAAGATTGAACAAGTCTTTTGTGAAGTATGCAGAACAAGAACCCTAATTAGCCTTACTTCCAGGAGAAAAACTGCGGTTTAATAAGTGATGTTTATTCAGATTGCCTAAGGTCATCCTGATGAAATATCGCTGGGGAACTGTGTCAGGAGCACCTCAAAGACCTTCATCTTTTGTGTCCAACTTCATTGTTCCTCAAGGGCTCCTCATCCTACCAAGTAACTTTTGTAATGTTCAAAAATATTTCCATTTTTGCTCAATGGTAGTAGTTGCATGATCTGAGTCATAGTAATACCTTTTTCCCTGTCTTTTTTCTTTTAACTTTTGTAGAGGTATCGTGAGATCCATAGTAGAGCTGTGAATTGGACTTACAAATCTTGATGACATAATTCTGTGGGCCAAGCACAGGTCTCTGCTATGCATAATAAACACATCAGGGGGTTATAACGCCTAACTAATTATGTTTGTAGAGGAGCCTATGATTTGAAGATGAAACTTTTTACCTCAGTGCATAGTATCAGCAGTGTAAGTAAGGCATATAAAGAACTAGTGGGTCACAGAGTCAGTTGGAAGACCTTCTTAATGGAGTCCTTCCAACAGCTGGGAGCCACAGCACCAAGTTGCAGCAGCAAATCCTTAGTCTTCAACCTTTGGCTATAGTTGGATGAACAGACTACATTAATAATGGAGCTTAGTGGCAACTTGGACTTGAACTTGATACCCTATTGCCCTATTTCATTTGAGGACTGTTTATAGTAGATGGATCAAAAGGAATAATAATCTGATGGTTATCTTCATTTGTAAGTCCATACTTGGAACTGTTACGTTTTAAGGGAAATGTATATTCATCCCAAAAGAAAATTTAAGCTGTTGGGTTGGACCATGAATTGATCTATAGGCATGGAGTTAAATCTGGGTTCAAATTCCTAGTACTTGCTAGTGGGATTAACTTGGTCTAGATAATTTTATGCGCCTTCATTTTGCTCATCTATAGAAAAGTTATTGCTAAGGAGAGCTTTAAAGGGACACTTAACTGGAAAATCTGGCACATCATGACCACTCCACAAATGGGAGATTTAGCCAATCAGAATGAAGACCTGAAATTGTAATTCTTGACCCTATTGTCGAGGAGATGAGGATCACAGGGAAGAAAAACTGTTTATTTGAGTCAGGACGAAATCTAAAATTAGGTAAGTGTGTTTACTAGGCATGTCTGTTTCTTCCAAAAACATCAGGATATCTTAGGAAAGTGAGCTTATTATGGTGAGACTGTACACAGATCTTGAATTACTTTATTATACTGCATTTTTTAAAGAACCAGGTTTGAAGTTCACTTTAGCTTTGGAGTCAGAAAGACAGGGTTCAAAATACATGCTTTTCAGTCACTGTGCAACCCTGGGCTGTCAGAGGCTTTGTTTCTGCTTCTATGAGCACTGGGATCACATATTCTTATGAACCCAATGTTTTTGTCTCACCCCAGATTCATATGTTGAAACACCAAGCTCCAGTGTAAGCTAAGCAGAATAAGAAGATGGAGCTTTTGAAAAGGAATTACTTTCAGATGATGTCATAAGCATATGATCCTATGATAGGGTTAGTGTCATCATATGAAGAGGAGAAGATCGGAACTCTCATTGTCTTCTCTGTGTGGATATTGGGCAAGGGCAGCTGCCTGCTATCTAGGAAAAGAGTTCTCAGTGGAACACAATCATGTTAGCATTGTGACCTGGAAAACTTCCAGGCTCCTGAACTAGGATAAACAAATTTATTTTGTTTAATTTATTGCATCTAAGGTGTTTTGTCATGGTAGCTTTGCCTGCTATATTATTACTATCATATAAATAATATATTAAATGATATATGAAAAATAACACATGAAAGTAATCATTTTGAGGTTCTAATAAACCTAACCCAGTGTAGTCATGATAGAGATATTCAGTAAATCATGTTTCTAATCTCTTTTTTTCTTTCTTTCTTTTTCTTTCTTTCTTTCTTTCTTTCTTTCTTTCTTTCTTTCTTTCTTCTCTGTCTCTGTCTCTGTCTCTGTGTCTCTGTTTCTCTGTCTGTCTCTGTCTCTGTCTCTCTCTCCCTCTCTGTCTCTCTGTCTCTCTCCTGGTAGCACTGGAGATTGACTCTAGCACCTTTGATCCTGTCTACATATTCAGATTGTTTTTATTTTTTTCATTTTTGAGGCAGGGTCTTGTTAAGTTGCTAAATTGCTTGAATTGGGCTTCACCTTTGTGATCCTTCTATCTCTGCCTTCCAAAGTGCAGAAATTGCAGGCATGCATCAACATGTATGTCTTCCTTTCTTCTAACAGAGGAAGTAATTTAAAAGTCAGTAATTTAGCTCTATTTTCATGATAATCACTCCAGAAGCTGCAGTGTTTTAATACAAGTAAAAACTCATATATATATATATATTTTTTCTTTTTTCTTTCCTGTACTCAAACTCAGAGAACTCAGAGAGAGTACTAGGGAGACAGAAGCCTGAAGAAATCAGTAGAAGTATGATTTATTGGTGTCTTTCCTAAAACAGGACCTGGAGTACACTTTTCTTCAACAAATGTTATCTTTACTTCTTGAAAGAAAACTTCAAGAGACCGTGGCTTCCTGTATCTCTCAAACTGAGGCAGCAGGAGGGGCTCATGTAGTTCACCATGAATTCTGATTTATAAAACATGTCTAACAGCTTATAAATGTGGATGTGATTTCTACGAATGAAAACTCACATGTTTATACATACTTAAGAATGCAACAGCACTACAGAGACTAAGGTGAGGATTGAGGCTCAAGGATTCATAATGAAGTACACAAGAATATGCAGACTGGGAAAGGTAGATGCTGTCTGGATACCAGGGAGAGATTGGCTCATGGAAGAATGAGATACAAACCAAGACAAATCACAAAAGTTGAAAAAGACACAAAGAACTCAAAGCAGTTAGGGAAGATGACAAAGAAAAAACAGTTCAAGGCCACACTGTAGTATTAATGCCTTCAGAGATAGTTAAATAATCTCAATAATGGATTGGAGAAGTTGTGGAAGTCTTTCTGTAGCATTTGAACTAATAAATATATTTAATTCCTAGGGCCGCATGATACGTACTGCATGAAAACACATCTCTTTCTGATTCAATGAAAGCATATTCAACAGAGTAGTCCTGTGTCCTACAGTACTGATCTCATGAGCAGAAATAAAGCACTTCTCCACTGTTTGAAAGTTTAATTTAGGTCCTAGGACTTGGTTCTTGGATTGATCTTTAGATGCTAGCAGGATTGGCAAGTTTTTTGATTGGTTTACTAAAACACTAAAATAATGAAGGACAGAAGAGCGACATTCCAATCTTCTATTGCTATGACTAGGACCTTTGCAAAACCATCTACCTTGTATTTTGCAAAGAATGTGTGTCATTATCTCATTTTATTTCCACTCAAAAAAGGAAGGGATGAGTCTGTAGTATATATCCTGCAATTTTAATTTATGTACTTATATCTGTTCTGAAAATCAGACCCTGTATTTTTCCTTTCTTATTCTTAATTCCATCTGTGAATTACGTTATGCTTCAGAGATGAAAATGTTGAATCAGAGGCTTATATCCATCTGACTCCTGGATAACTCAGAGAAGGCTAAAGGATCCAATTCTATACTCATAGAATAAAAACTCTAAACAATAATTTGAACCCATGAATGAATAAGAACTCAGTTTTAATGACTAATTTTGATCTTCTAAATGTAGACTTTCTCTGGAACATTTAAGTTAGGAGAGAAATTACATGTCTCATTCTTTTCTATCTTAAGCTAGGCTCTACCAGAATTGTGGAATGAATTGTTAGACCAGAATCTTGGATGGAATTAAGTTTGTGAACCAAGGTACCATTGTGTCTGTAAATTAAGAGTTCTAGCAACCATAGATTCCATGACCAATGTTTTTAGGAGATATTGAATTATTTATATTATTTTATGAGAGCCACAGTTTACATGAACATATATGCTTCATAAAACTCAACCTTAAATCTATTTAATTTTGGTTAATATTGAAATTTCCAAATACATTTGACCATGTAAGATTTTCCCCATAGAAATCCTATTCATATGATTTGTAATTAGCATTTTATAAATCATTCTTTAAAAATATACAGAGCTGAATGAATTTTAAAAGAATTATAGGGAAGATTTTATTATTTCTTTTTTCATATAAAAAAGAGAAGATACATTGAAGTGCTTTATTTGGTCTATGTTTTGTAGTAAATAGGAAAGTTGGGAAATGATATAGGAAACCAGCCTGACCAATCCAATCTTGATTTAAATATTTGAGGCCAAAAGAAAATAAAGAAAATAGCTAAAATAATTGAAGTCCATTTCTTATTTATTTATAGTTTCCAGAGATTCAACAAAGAGTATTTGTCAGGGTTTCCATGGAACCTTCTCCAAATATTCAATTCCTACTGAAGTTGAACCCTGTGAACTCACAGAAGGTCCCCCTTCATTCCGTATTCATCAGCTTCATGTTGATAACTTCTGACCATGTCTTGGCATCTATGCTGTAAGTACTGAGTTCTAACTTTTTCCTTTTCTCCCAACAAGCAGGTAAAGACATTGGGATTCTAATTTATACATACATGAAAAGAACACGCATACTTTTAATAGCTGTAGTTGCCTTCCTACCTAATGAGTTAAGAAGCTTTAGCTTCTGCTCAGTGAATAACGAGAGGTGCTGGTGAAAGATTTGTAGACAAATTTAGAAGACAAGGTGTCCAGTGCAGGTTGAAAATAATCATGGATAATTTTACAGGGGAATAGCTATTGGATTTTGTGAGATACATGGAATTTTGACAAATGGAGGGAATAAGGGGGCCATATTTCAGAGTCTCTGAGATCATCTTCTTACACTACTTTACTTCTCTTGGACAATGAAAAAACTGACATCAATTTTGGAAATCTGCTTCATTTTCAGTGAACTGGAGAGTATCTTTTCTTCAATGAAAGGATGGCAGAGAGCAATGTTCAGAGATGTTGTTGAAAAGATTTCTCTCTCTAATTATCCCTGACCCAAGGACTTCTACAATTCTAAAGGAGAGAAAATTTTGAACGGTCCTAGAGATAAAAAAAAAATGTGTCTTAGAAGAGGAAATCTTCAGAAAGATTAAGTTCTCTGAACTGTTTTGGAAATGATTTCCAATTGTGAGTTGCGTTTAACTCAGTAAACATTACCTTCAGGAATATAAGAGAATTGGGATTTCCACATTAGGTTATAAGTATAGCTGTGTGCATCTTAATAGCTGATATTTATTTAGTTTTCTTATGCATCAGCTATATTGTTCAGTGTTACCATTTATTATCTCAATGGAGTGCATGAAACATATGCCACTATCACGCCACCATTTTTCAGATCAGTAAATTAAGCTTCAGAGATTAATTACCAGACACAGAGACACATAGTTAAACGCAAATCTTGGATTTGAACTCAAGGTCTCCTAATCCAGAGGACTTGTTTTGTATTTTTAGTTTTTATTCCCTTCCAAATGCCTCCTCCTCTCCATATGTTGCTGCAGCTGATGGGCATGAAAGTTTCAAACTATGCAGTGAGTCACAAGCTTTCCAAACAGAGTTTATGCTGAGTAATGTGGAGTGAACCATCCCTAGTTTTCAAATGACATTGGGAAGTAGGATTTAATGAAAAATAAGGTTTATAATATTTTTAAAATATAAACAGAGTTGTACTAAATATCTTACATCAATTTGAAGAGTACACAGATGCAATAAAAGACATTTATTTGACCACTTCATCCAGGCCCACAAATGTCTTGGCTTTAATAACAATCTAAATTATTTGTAATTATTTTATAGATTCGGTGAAGTTGTACTTTCTTTAGAGTTAAATTCCAAAGTCAGTGCTAAAGGCAAAAATTGTCTATGGTCTAAATTACTTTGGAAAATCCATTAAATGATAACAATTTCATTCAAAGCAGGTAGTACTATTATTACATACCAAGTATTTTATTTATTAATGCATTCAACACAATGAGAATGTTCAATCCCCTTTTACAGATGAGTAAACTGAGTTGCAGAAGGATTGAATCATTTGCCTGATTCCCAGCTGTTAAGAAGTTCTGGAAGTTGAAGCTAATTAGTCTGGTTGTAGAGACCATGTTCTCAGCTACTATGCTGAGTTGCATAGTAGCTGTAAAAATACCATGTTATCGTCACTGCTGACCCTGATTAGGGACTCATGTGCAGAGTTATCTCTCTCTCTGTGTGTCTCTGTCTTTCTCTCTCTCTCTCCTCTCTCTGTTTTTACTAGGAATCAAACTTAGGGCCTCGTGCTTGCCAGGTGGGTGCAGTGCTGCTGAGCTACATCCTGGCCTCAGAGTTATCTCTTTAAGAAGTGGAAGGAACCTCTTCAGGGCAAAATGTTCAAACCATAACTTGAGTACAGCTAATTAGACTTTCCATAACACCGTCATTCTGGAATTTACAAATTAAATTCATTTTCACATTTTTCCTCTTGCTTTCTTATAAATTTGGCATTTGAATAAATTTAGTAATGTGCTTTGTTTCTACTTGTTGTGGAGAAGGGTCATCAACCTCATTACACCGTCCCAGGAAGTCTTTCTGAGGTGGATGAGTTTAGGAAGTGATTTCCCTCTATCATGAAAATTATTCACTTGGCACTGGAGAAAACTATAAATATATCCCAAATTCTTCATAAATCATTCAATGGTCCCATCAGTTTAAATACCTTGGGTTTACTTTGCTTAGCATCTTTGTGGATAGAGAATCTCCTCAGCCATTCAGTCCAAAATACAAATCAGTGAGATCTGAACGCTCATTCTCATTTTAGTAGTGTTGCCTCAATCGATCTTCCAAAAATTCACATCTTCTTTTTCTCTGAGATTGATGTAGCTGGACACAAAATGGTTTTTTATGAAAGTCTTTGCCTGTAAGGAGGAGCAAGATTTACAAATGCAGATTAATTAGTGAGTGGCAAAATGCATGTATTTTATGCTGCTAAATTCAACATATATAATGCAGATATCTTCTCACAGAAAAGAGACTAAATTTTGTTAACTAAATTTTCCAGGAAATTCTCTTTAAAGGAAGTGAGAAATGGGGCAAAGCAGAAACTGACTCTTTCTGAAAATCTACAATAATAGGAATGGTGGTAATCATAATGGCTTTATCTGAGCTCCTAATGTCCTATAAACCCTCTATCAGCTGGTTAACATACACAATACTTGATAGTCATAGACCTGCCATTTCAGTGCTACTGTAAATTTTCACTAGTTAAATGCATCTAAACATGTTTAAGGAACCTAACCAATGGCGCATGAATTTAGGGAAAGATTAGGTTTTAAGGGTACTCAGTATGGAAACTCAAGCATAGACTCCCCTGCCCCCACTCACTGGTCAAGCAGCTTGGTGAGCATTGTGTGGGTTCATGAGATGATGCCTTATTAGCTTTACCCTTATCAGTTTTACAACCAACTTTATTTCTTTCATATTTATTTTAAGTGACAGCACAAATAATCTTACCTCAATTTGGTAAAGGAAGGAGAAAAGTGAAAAAAGATGCATACATTACCAAAATTCACGTTTCCTGACTCCAAATTATTTGTCCAAAGTACTGAGTGGATAACTAGAAATATGAGGTCAAGAAACACGATTCTTGCCCTCTCAGACTCAGAATCCTGTTAGATGCTAATTATCATAGAAATGCACAGGTATTATCAAGCTCAGATAAATGTGATACAGGAAAAGGGGACAAGCTTTGAGCCTGTGTAGTTCAATGAATATCCAACTTTGAGAAATTAAGAAAGTTGCCCCAGTTGAAGAGCTCTGTCAACTGATTATCTGCAGAAAAAAGGAAACTTTAACTAGATGGGGATTGGGCAACTTGAGCCAAATGGGGAGTTAGGCTTCTTGAGGCATTTCTGGTTGAGCGAAGACTGTATGAATAGACTGAAGTCAAGAAAAGAGATTTCCCAAAGAGATAGAAGGTAA
>RJWT010020992.1:0-17755 GCA_004365215.1 Cuniculus paca | reverse complement strand
GCGGCCAAAGCCCCGAGCCCAGGAGCCCCAGGGGCGGCAGCTCCGCGGGGAGGCGGCCGCTTCCTCTCGGCCCTCGGCCCGACTCCACCCCTTCCTTCCCCGGCTTCCGTCCCGCAGCATCACCATCGCGAGGCTCCCGGCGTCCCCGAGTCCTTCGCACGCGGCCCGCGGCCCGCAGAAGTCGCAGAACGCGGTCTAGTGAGCTAACGCACCCTCCACAAGGTTCTCAGTAGAGGGAGCCATGACACCGGAAGTCCCGCCCACCTCGGCTCACCTGATTGGGCAGTTCGTGCCGCCCACCTCTTGGTCGCTGATGGGCTCCTTCTCGACTGCCCTCCCTCTGTCCTGAGTGAGGAGGAAGAAAATTGCCTGCATGGGTAGAGTTCAAGTCAAGAGTGTCACTGTGGAACTTGTGAATAAGGCTGTTTCGCACGATATCAACCGCACCTCTCCTAACAATAATTGCATTTCAGCAGTTTACTCCTCCCTTTCCGATGCCGCTCCGTTTTCTTTTTCTCTTTTTCTTTTATTTATTTTGGTACCGGGGATTGAACTCAAAGCCTCATGCTTGCCAGGGAGGTGCTTATACAGCTGAGCTAAATCTCTGGCCCTTTTATTTATTTTTTAAAAGAGAATTGTGCCGAGCAAAATAAAACAGAATAAAGTCAATCAAAACAAACCACTGGACTTGATACAGTACTTCAAAAAAGGATAACAGGAAATTAACAGTGGCACCATAATGCCTTTTGTTATCTTCAGAATTGCTGCGCATACCATCAGACATAGTAAAATCAAAATAGAACAGAATAAAACCAATCAAAACAGAACATTGAATAAAACAAAACAGATCATTATTGGATTTTAAAAACAAGACAGAAGGAAATCCCACATATTTGCTATGTTGCATGTAGTTACCTTAATAGAAGATTACCAGCCCTAGGTCTGCAAAGTCAAACAACAGATGCATTAAATTATTTTTGTACCTCAGTTGCTATCAACACAGCCTGTCTTCTGAATCAACCTGTTGCTTAGGGGGGATATTAGGGGTATAGGGACGGGGGAGCAGTGTTCTTGTGTCTCAGCCCGTGAGCCAGTCGGCTCATGGGAAGGGTGAATGGCTTCTTTCACTTGCTGGGTCCCATATGGTCTGTGTAGCTCACTGGAAGGGCAATTTGGCTTGTTTTGTCTTGTTTTACAGAGGTACAACAAAGGAAAATAAAACAGAATAAAACCAATCAGAACAAACCAGAGTAAGTGATACAGGACTTTACTACATTACAAAATCAACAAAAGTTACCATAATGCCTTTTGTTGTCTTCAAAATAGCTGCGGATACTTTCAGACACAGTAAAAATCAAACAGAACAGAATAGAATAAAAACAGTAAAACCAAAACAATGAATACAATAAAAGACTACAAAACAAGACAACAGTGAATTCAAAATGGCTACCATACATATCTTACTAGCACTGAAATAGCTGCTCATGTCACTGGGTATAAGATAATGAAACAAAGGAAGAGAATAAAACTCAACCCAAGAAAACAATAAACATTGTAGTGATAGGTCCCCCGCTTGAGACTTGCCCAGTCATCATGGTGACAGACCACATGTTGAACCATAATGGTGTCTAGCTCCTTCTTCCCAGAAACCCCTGCAGTTTCTTCTCCCCAAACTGCCCTTTGCTAGACCCCCTGCATACCACAAATGCTCCTACCCCCTTCAGTCACGTCTTGCTGAACAGCCCATGTCAGCAGCCCTGGGCCCTCCCCCATCAGAGTACATTTAAGCTTGCCCCTCGCCTTTGTCTCCAGAGAACAGCACACCTGCAAGTGCTGGTCTCTCCGTGCCCAATCTTATCTCTTTCCTCTCTTTTCTCTGCGCCGCTTATGTTTATCTAGCTGCCTCAGATTGAGTGAAAAACAGCTCAATCAGTAGGACTTCAGAGCAAGACTATAGAGAATCCACAATGGCTACTACCCTCAGAAGGAGAGCCCCCCTAGATGCCATGCTGCATACCACTATGTTCTGAGTAGATGATCAGACCACTGGCCCTAGACCTGCAAGGTCAGTGAAACGCCAAAGCACCACAGGCTTTCAATTGCATTTTACCTTAATAATGATGGCTAGAGCCTGTGTTTCTCTGGATCTACCAGTTGCTTGGGGGAGGGTGTTGACACTTTTGTTTGCCAGCCCACGAGCCTGAAGGAGCTGAGATCTAACGTTCCCCTAGCAAGGGGCTCATGGGGAGGTCCCGGTCCAGGCAGCGGCTGGTGCATGGGGCTGTTTGTGGTGGGACAGGCCTAGTTCTCGCTCACCAAAGTCCACGCTGATGCTGACTTACAAGGAGAGGCTTGGCCCTGGATGTCTGGGTCCCACAGCAGCCCATGCATGGTGCTGTTGCCAGCAGGACGGTTCTACTTCTCCCTCCTTGAAGTCCATACTGACACTGACTCACAGGGAAAGGCTTGGCTCTGGATGTCCCGGTCCCACAGTGGCTCGTGCATGGCATTGTTTCTGGCAGGATGATTCTACTTCTGGAAATTTGCCTTCTTCATATGCTCTTCCCAGACCCAGAATGGCATCTTGCCACTGTTGTCTTAATGGCTTTGTGACCTCCCCCTGAAATGAGGTCTCTTGTGTGCTCAGAGGGTTAGTGTGCAGTATGTACTGAGACTCTGACTGGAAAAAAATAAGAAAATGCATTTTGGAACTCTTTGCACATTTTTTTTTGTCTTTCTGAGACAAGGTCTCTCCATGCAGTTCAGGTTGGTCTTTAACTCACTGTGTAGCCCAGGCTGGTTTTGAACTTGCAATGATCCTCCTGCCTCAGCCTCCCGAGTGCTGGGACTACAGGCCTGTGCCACGATGCCCAACTTCATTGCCCACATTAAAAAGCACTTATTTGTTTTTTTTTTCCTTCCATGCACTAATTTATGGGTGACCTGTGTAAGAATTTTACCCTGAAGAGCTCCTCCCACCTTGGCTAAGAAGTGGGGATCAAAGCAACATCACTGTCTCTCCTGGGGTGTCTTGAGCATCAGATGAGACTCAGATAAGGTTATACCATCTGGTTAGAGAGGATTAGCCAAACATAGTACAAGGGACTGCTTGTGAAAGTAGAACAAAGGGCTACAGAGGTAGAGCGAGGAAGGAGGAATAGTGTGTGCAGTGCTGAGTCTGTGTTTCTCATGTAGCCCAGATGCTCACAAGACAAAAACAGCTGTGTTCTCACCTACATTGTCAAACCGTCTGCTAGAAAGCTGGTCCTGGAACTGCTTCCTCCAGCACCAGTGACAACACTCCTTTTCCCTTTCATTCCAAACCTGAATCTTAAGAAAAATATTGCCAGTGTGACAGGAGAAAAGTCATTGTTGTTTGAATATGCAAAGAAAAATAGACAGCTCAAGTCCTTTCTTTTAGTTTCAAAAAAATCTCACATCAGTCCACGTTTGCAGCACATACTGATTGCATTCATCATGGGGAGTAGGTCCATGCACACAGATAATCTTCATTCTTTTTTCTACCTTTTCCCCTCCCCATCCCAGCTTCATTCCTCTACCTCTTGGCCTCCTTCCCTTTTGCAACACATTAGTGTCCCCTTTTCCTGTTATCTATCTTTCATGGTGCTCCTCAATTTATCTATGCTTTGGCTCGTTCATGGAAGTCTACAGTTACTGTTTTGGGTTTAAAGTATAATCTACTCTAGGGCGGTTTAACGTTCCATGGCATAATTTGCTAATTTCCATTTTACATTTGCATTCAAACAATACTATTGAAAAGTAGTCCATCATTCATTATCGAGCCTTTCCATCTGTGAACATTCTCACTGAGCCACTATTTACACGTTTACATCAACCAGGGAGGAAGGGTCCCCAAGAGGTTACCTGCAGTGTTAGGGTGAAACATGGAAATGGCTCTTTCTCCAGACAACGAAAGTGGACAGGATGGACTGCTGCACTGGAATGTGAGCACAGTAGCTCCTCTCCAAGGAGGAGGCAAGCGTCCGCCTGGAGCGTGGCCAGGCTCATGCAGAACAGGAGTGAGGTGTTAGCAGAAGAGGGTAATTTCATCATGTTAATTTTCATGGCAGCCAAGCCATTTTCCTGCATACGGTCTGGTGTGGGACATCTGGATCCCACCTGACACAGTGCACACAGAGGAGGCATGAGACAGGAAAGCACTTTTCCAGGAAGCTGGACACCTGCTCTCAGCCCTCAGTACCCACACATGCTGCAGATGAGGGAGAAGCGGGCTTCTGCATTTCTGTAAGCAAGCAGGTTGCTTCCTCAACTAGTAGTGCATTTCTGCATCCAGTCTGGTGATTCTGGAAATCTCTTTCTGATTGAAAGTCTCAATAATGAACACAAAGTTAATACTGGTGACAGTGAGATTGTTGGAAAGGTACCCAGGGCAGAGCAGACCTGTGGCCCAGAACCTCCACCAGTGCAATTGAGGAAGGTGTGGACCCCACAGGCACCCTGCCATCTGCAATGTGTTCCTTAATGTTACGGTCCTTTACTCATAAGTGAAATAAAGCAAACTCACATGTGTAAGCATCGTATCATCTTCCTAGTATAAGAAACTAAAAAAGTAAATAAGATCCAAAATCTACAATAGATATCGTGAAAGGGAAAGAAACTGCTCAAAAGGAAGGAACAACTGGTATTTGGGAAAGGAGAAAAAAGGAAGGGAAAAGGGGGAAATAAATATCTATATATATCTAAGATAATTATACTAATTTTAGTACTTTGAAAAGAATGGTTTGTTCTTATGCTTTTTGATCAATTTTTTGATGCCTATATCTTGTAATCTGAGCAATTACTCTGAAGATAACAATATGCAATACATTAAACCTTGTTAATTTCCTATTACCTTCTTTTGAAATTGTGTATCATTTTTAGTTTTTTTCTCTTTAAAGAAAAAGAAGAAAAAGCCAGGCATGGTAACTCACACCTGTAATCCCAGTACTCGAGAGGCTGAGACAGGAGGATCGTTGTGAGTTCGAGACCCGCCTGGGCTACAAAGTGAGCTCAAGGCCAGCCTGAATGGCATAGTGAGACCCTGTCTCAAAAACACCAGGGCCAGGGATCTAGCTCAGCGGCCTAAGTGCCTGCCTGGCAAGCATGAGGTTGTGAGTTCAATCACCGGTGCCGCAAAGAAAAAGAAAAAAAAAAAAAAGAAAGAAAAAGAAGAAAAGACTAACAATGACGGAGAAAGGGGAAAGGAAGAAAGACAAAAAGAAAAATACATGTGTATACACAAGACAGTTAAGATAGTTATACACTGAGTTTCTCTTAGTTAATTGAAAGGAAAGACTTGTGCTAATATTCTTTAGGCATGAAAGCATGCCTGTATTTTGTACTCTGAATAACTACTGTGAAGACAACAATGGGCAATGTATTAATTATTGTAAATGCACCAGCAATTCAGTTTTGAAACTATTTTATCTTTGTTCTCTTTAAAAGAAAAATAGAAAATAATACCCTAGTTAATCCAAAAGCCCAAATATGCAATCATGTAAGCACAGGATAGTTTTATTCATGCAATTCTGTGCTAGAGTGGTGGAATTACAGACAGAAACCACTGGTATCAGCAAGATTATTTCATGCTAAACTGTTGGGAAGTAAACATGCTCAGGATACAATGACCTCTATTTCCATGTTTCCTTTGCCTGGATGAGCAGTATGCACTATGCAATGTTCTGATGATGATGATGATGATGATAATTATTAGAAAGCAGCTGCAGGACTATTAGGCCCATGTTTAGGCATGTAAATGGTAGTACTGTATTTTTCTGTGTGGTACAGTTCATGAAGCACATGAGACATTCAATATTTCAGTATAAGATAGACATAAATTTTTGCCAGGTCTGGTGGTGAATGCATTTAAAACCTGCACTTGGGAGGTTGAGGATTGCCACGTGTTTGAGGTTAGCCTGGGCTACCTGAAACCCAGTCTCAATAAAAAAGCAAAATACATCAATAAATAAGAAGAAATTTGTAAAATCTTGCCCACCTGGTTAATTTAATTCTCTAAGCATAATTAACTTAGGATGAGGTGCAATGGTCACAATATAAAGACTACTTATTGCATTTGTCACTTATGCTTTGACCTAGCATAGTCGAATGCAACCCCATGGTAAATGGAGCAACTAGTAAGTTGAAGGACAGAACAATGCAGAATATTTTAGAAAGCATTGCAGTACTAGCAAATAAGAGGGCACAATAAGGCAAGGATGCTAGATGGTCTCACAGACAGCCGGCACAATTCTTATGCAGTGGAAGTGACATTATTTCCTTCAACCACCAGATGGGTAGTTAATGATGATGAGAAAAAGCACTATATCTATCCCTAAAGTTAATGAAAAAAAAAAAACACCAACTAATTATAAAATTACTCAATGTCTATTTCAATAACTAATTTTCCAAAGCACAGATGGTATTTGCAGCATAAAAGATTACTTCATTATGAAGAACACAAACCAGTGCCAGGCGTGGTGGCTCACGCCTGTAAACCCAGCACTCGGGAGGCAGAGACAGGCAGACTGCTGTGAGTTCGAGACCAGCCTGGGCTACAAAGTGAGCTCAAGGCCAGCCTCAACAGTGTAGTGAGACCCTGTCTCAAAAACACCAGGGCTGGGGATCTACCTCAGCGGCCTAAGTGCCTGCCTGGCAAGCACAAGGTCATGAGTTCAATCCCTGGTGCCGCAAAAACAAACAAACAAACAAACAAACAAACAAAAAAACCACAAACCAGATAGAAACCCGTCAAACATCAACATTGTCAAAGATTCCTGAGAATGTTCTTGCCGACAGGTCATATCAACATTTATAGCTGGAGGACAGGTGAATTATTATACTGCATTGTATCTTCATTGAGAACATACATGGTTCTGCTGGTTTCTGGCAGTGCGGGACTAATCAAAATACAGATTTTTCTTTCTGGATGAATGAGTCATGTTACCCCATAATTATTAAACCCAAAAACACAAAGAAAAGGAAACAAAAATGACCCAAAAAATACTGAGTCTACTGTGATGCAAGAAATCTTTGGAGTCTATTATCCTTCATTTTTGGATTTCACACAGTGCAAAATAGACACAATCGTCATGTACTTTAGGAAACAATATTAACCTGTTACTGCTTTTAAGAAGCTGCAGAATTATGTGAGCACATTTATTCTTTTTTGCTGTTTACTTTTGTTTGAGATAGGGTTTCACTATGTAGCGCAGGGTGGCCTGGAAGTAACACTGACCCACCTGCCTCAGCCACGCAAGTGCTGGGATGACAGGCATGCACTATTCCTGGCTACCGTTTTTTATTTTGAGGCAGGGGCTCACTGCCTAGTTCACACTGGCCTCGAACTCACAGTTACTTTCCTGCTTCTGCCTCCTTAGTGACAGTATCAGAGGTATGCACCACCCTTACCTTACAACATTTATTCTTGGAAAAGAACTTAAAATAATTTAATACAGACCAAGCTTACAATATATACTCTTTAGCAATGTCCCCCTCATTTCTATGTTATGAAGAAATAATTCATTTCTCATTGTTATACAACTCACTGTTTATGTTTCAACTGTATGAGAAGTGATCAAAGGATTTGGAAAATGTGTTATAGCTGGGACCTTTGTACATTTACAGGGTTTTGATACAATGTTTATTCTTGCATGCAAGACAACTGATAACCTGAGTACTACACTTATATTAATGGTTTCTCATAACAGTGTATTGCCACACGAATTAAACCAAAATGACTACCGGTGTTCCCACATAAAAACATTGATATGAATTTCTCCATTGTGCAATGTCCTATGAAAAGAATGAGAAAACGAAGAAATCTCACGTTCTGCATTTACACCACCACTTATGAGTTTCTAGAATTTCTGTTGTCATCAGCATCACACAATGTTTCCTATTATTTACAAAGTTTTTTTTTTATTAGTGGGAATTCTTTCATGAATTTAAAGGTAAAGTGGAAGACTTCAAGTGTTTCCACATATATGATGTTCCGTCGTGTGAGTTTTCATGTATTTGAACTTTAAAAAATCCCGAATTGCTCACATATGTTCTGAGTCTCTTGACTGTGAACTGTTTCATGTATGTACTGATACTTGTGTGGTTTCATACTGTTTAGTAGAAAAGCTTTTCCTCAGTCTGATTCATGTCTAATTCATTTCCTATATGCAGTTCTTTTGTACTCTCCTTGTTAATGTGCACAATTCTTACTGCACAGAGCTTTTTCCTGTTTCTGCAGACTTTCTGCCAAGTGTATTTCTGGTGTTTGACAATACGTCTATGTACTGAATGTATTCACACACTGCTTACATACACAGCATTTCAACAGTGTGTGTTCCTTCATGTCTTTGACAAAAGACTATGTGAGCTGGAAGATCTCCCACATGGGCTACAAATATAGGTTTACACCAGTGTGATTAATGTTTCCTATCTTTCACAAACATAATGTGTGGTGAACCTTTTCTGACATTATTTCCATACATAGGATTTCCCCTAGAGAGTGAGTCCTTTCAGGCTTTTGGCAATGTCTCTGTGTTTTAAAGCCCATCCCACAATGCTCACATACGTATTTCTCCCCAGTGTGATTCACTACATGTCACTGACAACTGTGTGTATAATCTGAAAGCTTTACTATACTGCTAACATACATAGTCTTTCTCTCCACTTTGGGTTCTTTCATGTTTTTGACAAGCATGTTGTCTGCTGAAATCTTTCTCATATTGGTTACATGCATAGGGATTTGCCACATTGTGAGTCTGTTCTAGTCTTTGACAACACATGTTGAAAGCTTTCCCACATTGCTTACATAAATATGGTTCCTTCCCAGTGTGAATCCATTCCTGCATTTGACAAATACCACTTGTGCTGACAGCTTTTCCACATTGCTTACATACATAGGGCTTCTCCTTAGTGTGAATTCTTTCATATATTTGACACTTACCATGTGTGATGAAAGCTTTCCCATGTTGCGTACATATGTAGAGATCCTACTCCGTGTGAGTCCATTCATGCATTTGCCAATTATATTTTCTGCTGAAAGATTTCCCACAATGCTTACACACATGGAGTTTCTCCCTTGTGTGAGTCTGTTCATGTACTTTGCATTTATTGTGTGTGCTGAAAGCTTTGCCACAATGATTACATACATATGGTTTCTCCCCAGTGTGAGTCCTTTCATGTATCTGCCAACCCGCTTTGCACCTGAAAGCTTTTCCACATTGAAGACATACATAGGGTTTCTCCCCAGTATGAGTCCGTTCATGCTTTTGACAAGAACCACGTGTGCTAAAAGCTTTCCCACACTGTTTACATACATAGGGTTTCTCCCCAGTGTGAGTCTGTTCATGTACTTTACATTTGCTGCGTGTGCTGAAAGCTTTCCCACACTGCTTACATACATGGGGTTTCTCCCCAGTGTGAAGCTGTTCATGCTGGTGACATACACCACGTGTGCTGAAAGCTTTCCCACATTGCTTACATACATAGGGTTTCTCTCCATTGTGCATTCTTTCATGTTGTTGACAAGAATCTTTTCTGCTGAAAGCTTTCCCACACTGCTTACATATATAGGGTTTCTCCCCAGTGTGAGAGCGTTCATGCATTTGCCAACCTGCTTTTCTATTGAATGCTTTCCCACAATGCTTACATATATAGGGTTTCTCCCCAGTGTGAGTCTGTTCATGCATCCGCCAATTGTCTTTACTGCTGAAAGCTTTCCCACACTGCTTACATATATAGGGTTTCTCCCCAGTGTGAGACCGTTCATGTATTTGCAAACCTGCTTTTTTTCTGAAAGCTTTCCCACACTGCTTACATATATAGGGTTTCTCCCCAGTGTGAGTCCATTCATGCACTTTACATTTACTACACGTGCTGAAAGATTTCCCACATTGCTTACATATATAGGGTTTCTCTCCAGTGTGAGTCCGTTCATGTACTTTACACGCACTGCGTGTAGTGAAAGCTTTCTCACATTGCTTACATACATAGGGTTTCTCCCCAGTGTGAGTCCGTTCATGTATTTTACATTTACTGCGTGTGCTGAAAGCTTTGCCACATTGCTTACATACATAGGGTTTCTCCCCAGTGTGAGTCCGCTCATGTATTTGCCAGCCTGCTTTGCTCCTGAAAGCTTTCCCACATTGAAGACATACATACGGTTTCTCCCCAGTGTGAGTACCTTCATTAGTTTGCCAAACACCATTTGTGTTGAAAGCTTTTCCACATTGCCAAAATGAGTAGGGTTCCTCCTCCATGTGATTTCTTTCATGATTACGCAATGAATTGCTAGTGAAGATTTTTCCATAGTTTTTATGTACATGAGTATTTTCTCTTGAGTGAGCTGCTCCGTGTGTCTGAATATCTTGGTTAGAATTAAAATCTTCTCCCAAGGGTACAGATGTATACATATTCAGTTCACTGTTATTCCATTCCCATATTTGAATATCACTGGGCAGTATAAATGATTTACCATCTGGCTTCTCTTCAATGGTACTTTCTTCAGTACAATCAGAATAGGATTTTGCACAGGGCATATACTCATGGGACTTCTGTCCAGGGTTTGACTTTGCATATTTCTGAAAAGACTGGAGCTCTGTGCAGGCTTTGTGATGCTTGTTATCTTGAAATCCCTGGTGGTTATATGGTTTGAGTGCAGTGTTAGACATGATGAGTTCATCTGCTGATGAATCACCAACCAGGGGCCTTCTAGAGGGAATGCTTTCACCAGTTTTTACATGGACAACTCTCATGTGCACATTTGCATCTGGAGTCTGAGAAACCATTTCTTCATGTTGATACCATAATTTATATTGACAGGACTGCTCTGTCTCTTCACTTCTGTAAAAGGGAAGAGTAACAACAACAAAAAAAACCAACCACATTTAATAGTGTCTTTTAGCAATGATTCATTCACCATGAGAAGATCTGCTCTGATGCCCACTAAGAACATTATAATCATCCACTTACTGTACACTCTGCATGATGGCTTGGCCACAGCTTTTACTGAAAGAGTAAGATTCATTTAGGAGTTTGTAACTGACTCATTTGCAACACACAATACTTACTTTCACTTTGAGGAGTTGGAACACACCTTTTTTTGTTTTTTTTTTTGTGGCACTGAGAATTGAACTCATGACCTCGCGCTTGCCAGGCAGCCGCTTAGACCGCTGAGCTAGATCCCCAGCCCTTGTCTTTTTGAAACAGGGTCTCACTATGCCATTCAGGCTGGCCTTGAGCTCACTTTGTAGCCCAGGCTGGTCTCGAACTCTTGATCCTCCTGCCTCAGCCTCCCGAGTGCTAGGATTACAGGCGTGAGCCACCATGCTTGGCGGAGTTGGAACACATCTTGATGAGCCATGTTCCATGTATTGGTGACCTTTGACACCTTTTCCTCCATGACTCCATGCTCTCCCATTCCACTGAGCCTCTTCACCCACTCCACAATGTCTGCCTGTTTCTTCGCCACCATCTCTCCTCTATTTACTCCTTAACTCATGTGGAATTCTCATGTCAAATAGAACTTGCCATATTCTAATTTCTCTCTCTGACTTATTTAATTGAGTATAATGGGCTCTACATCCATTCATATTTTGTCAAATGCCATCACTTCACTCATTTTTGGAAGAATATTATTTACTTATGTGTACATACCACATGTCTTTCAGTGCTGGAAAGTGAACCAGAGTTTTAGTGCTGACATACACCCATGGGAGTTTCAATGTTTTGAAACAGAGTGAATGAATCATGAATAATTAAGTTGCCCAGGCTTAGCACGAATGCATGATCCTCTTGCTTCAGCTTCCCAGAGCACCGTAATTCCAAACATGCTGCTTAATACTCAGGTGATCCTGGATTTCCTTAATCGGTTCATCTGTGCATAGACACTTAAGAGGTTTTCCAGACCATAGCTTTTCTAAGTTGTTCTGTTACAAACAGGTATTTAAGCACCACGTACTGTGGGCATTATACGCAGTAAAAGTATAGATGGATATAGGGCTGGGGATCTAGCTCAGCGGTCTAAGCGCTTGCTCAGCAAGTGCAAGGTCATGAGTTCAATCCCCGGTGCCACAAAAAAAAAAAAAAAGTATAGATGGATATGGTCAGGCATGGGTGCACATGCCTGTCATCCTGGGCAGCTGAGGCAGGAGGATCACTGAGTTCAAGGCCAGCCTACGCTACATGGTAGACTCTGTCTCAAAAACAACCGAGTACAGCCGGACGTGGTGGCTCACGCCTGTCATCCCAGCACTCGGGAGGCTGAGACAGGCGGATCGTTGTGAGTTTGAGACCAGCCTGGGCTACAAAGTGAGCTCAAGGCCAGCCTGAACAGCATAGTGAGACCCTGTCTCAAAAACACCAGGGCCGGGGATCTAGCTCAGTGGCCTAAGCGCCTGCCTGGCAAGCACAAGGTCGTGAGTTCAATCCCTGGTGCTGCAAAAAAAACAAAAACAAAAACAAAAACAAAACAAAAAAAACAACCAAGTACAGTTGGATAAAACACAATGTTTATTTTTCCTTTTCTGCACACGGCCATAGATGCTATAGCATACTGACAGTTCCACTAATAACATGAAGATGTGCCTTCCAATATTTTGGAATAGGAATGAACTGTAGGCTTTAGAGGACTGCATGAAAATAAATAGGATCAAAACAGTGGTATTTAGGTGGAATTTGAATACATTCACATTAGCAATTTTGAAACACTGAATGTGAACATCACATTTAACTACATATAATATATAATTTGTTTGCTAAGAAAGTGGTCTTTTTTTTTTTGCACTGGGGATCAAACTCACAACCTCACAACCTCACATTTGCCAGGCAGGTACTTACACCACTGAACTAAATCCCTGGCCCTTGGCTTTTTGAGAGAGGGTCTCACTATGCCACTCAGGCTGGCCTTGAGCTCACTTTGTAGGCCCAGTCTGGTTTCCAACTCACAACCATCCTCCTGTCTCAGCCTTCGAAGTGCTGGGATTACAGGTGTGTGCCACCAGGACCAGCTGCAAGTGGTCTTTTAAAAACACACATATATGATTAGAAGTTAGCTCTCAATGTACACACAAAATTCGTTTTATATCCTCCTGTTCACAATGCCTGAATGCAATTTCATTCAACATGTCTATAAATCTGAGCATGGAACAAAACTTGTAGTTTTTTTTATTTTTTTAAATTTCAGATAAAGTTTTACTCTGTAATTAAGACTGGCTTTGAACTAACTACACATCCTAGTCTGGCCTTGAACTTGTAGGAAGTTTTCTGCCTCAGCATCAAGAGTGCTGGGATTGCAGGCAGGTGCCAACTCATCTGGCTGTTTGTTCTTTTACATGATCTCAATAATGTAAGTTATGGCAGAATATGAGTACCGCTCACATTTCAGATATGGGAATATTTCAAATACTCAATTGTCAGATTACAGATATGAAATGTGTTTATGTTCCTCGAGAAATTTTGAAAGACAAAAGAAGTTTAAAAATGGTCTTCTGTGTGTAGTTTTCTTAGGTTTAATATTGTGACACTGGAGGAACTTTCTTTTCTGAGTACAAATTACCTTACATAAGCTAGGTGTGTTGACACATGGCTATAATCCCAGCACTTGGGTGAATGAGGCAGGAGGACTGTTGTGAGTTCGAGACCATCCTGGGCTACATACAAAGTGAGCCCTAGGTTAGCCTGAACTGCATAGTGAGACCTTGTCTCAAAAAGGCAAAAACAAAACAAAACAAACAAAACAAAACAAAACAAAACCCACAAATTACCTTAGATGTTTCCTGTAATTTCTATACTCATCTTCAAATTGCTGGTAATCTGAGTTTTTTCCTAAAGTATAGAAACAGAAATGTAGTGATGACTGACTACACATATGAATCACTAGATTTCAGTTAGATTCAAGGTAAAACGTGATCATGCCTGAAAGATGCATCATAACGTTTCCATTTTCCCATTAAGGAAACTGTGCTGATGAGCATGACTCAGTGCTAACTGCATAAATGAGAAAATGTCATCTTCCTTACCTATGGCTGCCAGGTTCCTGAAGGTTTCCCACATCACATCTCTGCAGAGCTTCTTTTGGGATGGTTCCAGCAAAGCCCACTCCTCCCTGGTGAAGTTCACAGCCACATCCTCGAGGGTCACTGCCTCCTGCATCATCAGACATGGATTTCCAGGAAGAAGAGTGAGATTCACAACATGAACCATCTCAACTCTCCTCATAGACAGCTCATATGAGACTGAGTTTTCCAAATGTTTACTTCACATCTTGGTCATCAAACACTTATTCTCCATCCAATTGCACCTGTCACACAGAGCCTTTGAGGCTACACTGGAATTCAGTGCTAAAGCAACAGTGGAATGAGAACATTACTTCTCCTGCTGATTAAACCCAGGTTTACTTGCACAGAGGCACTAAATCACGGGTCACAGAAGGAGCCTAAAAATCAGAATCAATGTCAAAAAAGTAAATAAAAAATGTCTGATGAGTTACTCTGAGAGATGAAAGAAAGTATCATTTTTTTCCCTCAACTTGTTATTTAGGGAACTCAGTTCTTCTCTCTCTGATTCTATTTAGAAAGCATTTCAAAATTTAATCCTACTTTTCTAGACAATGGCTTAACACTAAGCAACACTAAGCACTAATCAAAATTGATTGAACACTAAACAAGATTTATGAATGATAATTTGGAAAGCTAATAAGAACAAGTACACCTTCTAGTGGAGAATGTCTAAGAACTGTGAAATTAGATTAAGGAAGCTATATTATCCTATGGTTCAGTGACCTGAAAGGTAGAATAAGGTAGAGAAATGGGGGATGGATATGATAAAAATGTATATACAATGTAAAAACACCAATACTTTGCACACTGAACAGGCACAATAATGAAAGGCAAAAATTTTCAGTATGAAATACACCTGCAAATGTGCCAACTTCTTTCAGGTACAGAATGAACAAATCCACTGCTGTATCCACAGAGAGAATGACAAACAGACTGCAGAGAAGGAAGAGAGTCTTCAAAGGGCTCACACATACAGAGAGAATGTCTTAATTACTTTTTTCTCATGGCTGACTCAGAATGCCCAAAACCTAAAATTAAGGGAGGAAAGCATTATTTTGGCAAATATTTCTAGAGATTTCAATGAAAGATGCACTGCAAGGCAGGGTGACATGCACAGGGGCATCGCAGAGGAGACACAGCCCATGGAGGCAGATGGCAGCAAAAGCAGTAAGCAGCATGCAGGAAGCGAGGACAACCACCCTCTTTCTGCCCTTGTATTTTATCCATGGTAGTAGCGCAAACGCCCTTAATCCCAGCACACTGTGAATGAAATCCCAGCATCGCATTGTAGATGTTTCCATGATCTATGCACCTATGAGCCCAGGAGGCTTTGGGGGGACATCGACATACAAGCCATGAAAGAGTACTGATTTATCCTGGAGTTCTTACGTCACAAGAGGCACATATCATAATATGATGAATAGAGCAGGAAGGGAGCAACAGGTATTTCAGTCTGCAGTAGTTTGTGTCTAGATAGCTCCTCAAAGCCTCATGCAGTTCTGGGAAGAGCTTCTAGAGTTTGTGATTATTTCATGGTCCAACACAGGCATTAGGGTACGAATGCTACGACCACCCTGCAGTGGGAAAACCTGTGTGCAATATAAGAGAGGGAAAATGGCTTGCTGTCCTTCCTCCATTTTTTCTCTTGTTGCTTTGGCTGCCTTTTGCTGCCCTGAACTGCTACACCCCTCCCCTGCCACCCTGCCTTGGAATGAATCTTAAAACTGTGAGCTAAGCCGGGTGTGGTGGCTCACGCCTGTAATCCCAGCACTCGGGAGGCTGAGACAGGAGGATTGTTTTGAGTTCGAGACCAGCCTGGGCTACAAAGTGAGCTCAAGGCCAGCCTGAAGGGCATAGTGAGACCCTGTCTCAAAAAGACAAGGGCCAGGGATCTAGCTCAGTGGCCTAAGCACCTGCCTGGCAAGCACGAGGTCATGAGTTCAATCCCCGGTGCCGCAAAAACAAAACAAAACTGTGCGCTAAATAAACCTTCCCTTCTTTAAATTTGGGTATCAGGTATTTTGTCTCAACAATGAGAAAAAAAATTAAGACCTAGTCTTCATAAGCCTTGTATAATAATTAAATTACTTCTTAAAAAGGGAAAGATAAACTTGAACACTGAGAATTCACAGTGAATATCTATTGAAAGTGACAAAAAGGGTTTCTACAGAAGAAAATCGTGAAGTTATCAGAATTAGAGGAGAAAGAGAAAGCTACATAAATCCTGGGCGGTAAAAGAGACAAGCAACAAACAAACAAAAAAATGTGCCGTAGAGGCAAAAGAATTTCTACACCAAGTAAAAAATGAACAGGTAAGAAATAAGAGTGGAACATACAGACCTCAAGAGAAACACCACTTAGAAAACAGGATCCATGACCTAGTCTGAGCAAAAGGCAAAGGAAGTGGAAGTGTGGAAAGACACAGCTAATAAGCAGACTTATGAAAAATGAAGGATCACACACAGCACAGTCCACAGCCACGTCCTCTACTTTGGCATATTTCAAAGTCCACACATCACTGAGCTTATTCCAATTCCAGAAAAGGCAAATGTTGTTTCTGCACAAAAATATGATTCCTTTCACATCTGTAAAGAAGTAAATTTACAGAAAGCACAAGCATCTGGTCACTAGAATTGAGAAGAAACCACTTTGCTCTGACAGAAATATCAGCCTGTACAAAACACAGAGAGACAAAGAAATCATATAGAATGCTTTTCAATGTAATTTCTATAGAACTGACATACTCAATACTTCAAAGTGCCAAGTGTGCGCAAAGAGTGGAGAAAAAACTTGACTTGAGAGGTTATTGAGAGTAGCAGGGAACACAGTGTGAAAACTCTCTCTACAGGCAGAGTTGTGGGCAAAGTATCTGTCAGATCCAAAGGTATGAGCACTTAGGCTTTTGATCACATCATTCTCAATGGGGACACAAAAGGTAGCAGTGTCAAGGTTTAAATGCTGTCACTAAGAATCAAATGGTGAACTCAAGCACTTCTGCTTTCCAGCTCACCTGGAAACACAGGAGAAATGTATCTTTCTCAACAGCAAAAAGTAAGCTGAGTTAAAATCCACATCCTTGCAGACTCAATTGCAGCATGGAGAGATAGACCTATAGAAGTGCAAATTGCTCTGAAGAAACTCAGAAACAGAACAATGGTGGGCATATGTCATGTGTCTCAATGACTAAGGATAAGAAAAGTTTGAGATAAAATCTCCTGGGCCAGGTATTCTCTGTCCTAAAATTTACTGAGTTTACCTCCACCAGCTCTGCCAAGTTTGCAGTGATAATTAGAGAAAATCTTCCTCATACTTCTGAGGGGTGGGCAGAACAAAGCCATTTCGACAATTGTCATGGTTAAAAAGCATGAAGCAGGCCAGGGATAAGCTCAGCAGCGCAGCATCTTTCTGGTAGGTGCAAGGTAGTGAGTTCCATCCCTAGTGCCATAAACATAGAAACTATGAACCAAGTGGCAGCTGTCCACTGCTCCCTGAGTATTGGTGCTTCTCTCATCATCCCAGTTGAAGAGTCCCTGTCTGCTCTGTGCCAAATTACTGAAATGATTTTCATTTTTAAAAGCTATTTCTTAGGGCCAGGGATCTAGCTCAGCGGCCTAAGTGCCTGCCTGGCAAGCACAAGGTCGTGAGTTCAATCCCCGGTGCCGCAAAAAAAAAAAAAAAAAAAA
>RJWT010020991.1:0-17858 GCA_004365215.1 Cuniculus paca | reverse complement strand
AGAGAATCAGTGCCAAAAGATTGTGCTAAAATACAGATAGGTGTCAGTTCATACAAAAAAAAAGTTACAGCTTTTATGATACTTTATCCTGTTCATGCCTGAGAACTAAGTTGGGTTTCATGCAGTAAAGAGAGAGAAGTTCACTACTTTAGAAAAATATCTAACAGACAGAGGACATAACACCAAGAAGGCCACTTAATGAGCTACTGCAAGTGTCTCAAGTTACTTTCTCCTTATGGGGACAAAATACCGGACACCCACAAGTTAAGGAGGAAAGGTTTACTTAAGCTCACACTTTGTAGAGGTTTCAGTCCATAACTGGCTAGCTTCAAGGCAGGGCAGCATGGCAGAGGAGAAAAAGCTCATGGCGTGGTGTGCAGGAAGCAGTGAGCAGGGATTCAAGAGAGGAGGAGGGGTATATACCATTCCAGGTCACACTCATAGTGACCCACCTCTTCCCACCAGGCTTTCCCTCCCAACATCACACCCAGCTATAAACCCAGTAGTGAACTAATCTGGTGTCACACAACCTTGATCCAGTCATCTCCCAAAAGCCTCACCTTATAAGCACATGAGGCTTTTGGGAGACGTCTAGATATAAACCATAACAAGAAAAGACGGGATAAAGTCTACCAGCAAGGTCCTTTTCCTCATCCTCTACCAACATTCAAGTTAACTAACCCTCTTTTTAGAAATGTGTGACCTATATCCTGGCTTTTGTCCTGTATAATAGCTACTCTTTCTAAATTCTCTTTCTGTCTAGCTTATATATTTTGGTGTGTTCCAGGACTTGTTTTGTTTCTAAATCTATACTTTCTACCCAGATCATCCCATACAGTTTCATGGTTTTGAATACTAGCCATATATGAGTAATCTGAAATTTGTATCTCCACCATAGGAATCTGCTTAGCTCTGAGCTAAACATGTCTGTCCAACTGCTCACCTGGCATTTCCACCTGAATAGATTTTATTTTTCATGGGTCATATAAAACCTTTTTTGTCTCTTTACATTTGTTGTAATTCTCCTTAGTTATTTTAGCCCCACAATTTTCAGACTATTGGTTCTTTATCCTCCTTTATCTGAGAACTCCAAAATCCTTTTGTTTATATGGATTATATTTACCTATATTCCTCACACTGGAAATTAAAACAAAAATTTAAATACATGCTGATTTTTTTACAAATAAGTATGAAACCATTGTATATTTACATATAACATTTTTAAATGAAAAATAACTATCAAAAAATTAAAAAGGCATTGATTTACATCTTTCAAAATTCTGATGTTCTCTTAGAAGCAACTTCTGCCCTGAATCTGTTATTTATTATTATTTGTATTATTTTGATAGAAGTATATAAAAACTCTTGCCTTATATAGAATCATAGTTGGAAAAGAGGAATATTTTAATAGCCATTTATTTCATGTCACTGTGGTTATTCTTCTTTGATACTACACCAAACTTGGCAGGTGATAGATTCCTAAAGGTTAACTGCAGTGTGGATTATCAAATCCGATCAATGAAATTTCTCTGTTCAAATCCAGTGGTCTGATATGCCTTTTCAATAAATCTTTTTACTCCTATTTGATTATGAAACATGCATTGGTCATCTGGAAATTTTTAATAGACAATAATCAGATCTTCTAAATACCGACCATTTCTTTATACCCTGTAAAATTTTATTCATTAATTTCACCAGAAGTGTCTTTATATACTAAGAAGATATCATGGCCACAGTGATGATGCAAGTTTTCTGAAATTCTAATTTTCATTTTAAAGTTTATCATTGGCATAAATAATGTCAGTACATGGCATTTTACTGGAAAACTTTGATTTGCCACAGTAATGTTTAAAATGTTTCCATTTTATCACTTCATCAAGAACTTTCCTGTTTCTCTCCTTCTGTCCGTCTCCCTCCCTTTCTTTTCTTATTTTTGTATTGGGAATCAAATCCAGGGACTCACGCATAGTAGGCAACTGTTCTTCCACAGAGCTATATCCACAGCTATTTATAAATGCAACTTGCATTTTTTATTTAAAGTATGTAACAGGTAATGAATACAATGACTAATACAGTTTGAGATTACCGCATTGATTCAAATTAAGGCACAAGTGGTTTTAAAAATAATGTCAGCATTATTACAAAGTTAATTTTGATTCTAAAGGCCACATATAAAAGGGTCTTAATGATCCTCCTCAGCCTCTTAGGCATCCCTTCCCCAGAAGTCTACTCACTACACTTTGAGAAAAATTGCTCATCAAAAATCTAAAAAGGCTGGGTGTGGTGGAGCACAGCTCTTAATGTTAGCACTGGAGAGGCTCAGGCAGGAATATTGCCAGGAGTTGTAGAATAGCCTATAGTGAAGCCATGTCTCAAAAAACAAAACTAAAACCAAAAATATCTAAAATACATTCTTTATTTTTCCTCTTTTCTTAATTCAGCTCATCTGCAGTTAGTTTGATTTCCAAAACACATCTCTATTTTTCTTATTTCTCCAATACCACTAACACAATAAGCTGTCATTGTATCTCTCCTTGACAATACTTTAATAGCCTATTAATTAGTCTGTTTCTCTACCACTCTCTCCATAGTGCTGTTTTAAAAATATAAATCAAATCATGACAGTCTCATTTCTCTTGGAATAAAATCCAGATTCTTTGCCAAATATTGGAGAGTTCTGTAATTAATCTCCCGCTTGTGTCTCCCACATTAGCTCAGCGCAGTCCCTCTCACTGACTGCCGTCCGTGCGTGCTGAGCTCTCTTTAGTTCCGGAAACCCCTAATGCTCTCTCACACCAGAGCGTTTGAGTTTGCTATCCTTCGGGCCCACAAACTTTGAATGACTGGCTCAAAGTCAGGCCTGTTACATTCATTCTCTCCCTGTAGTACCTTTTTCCATCACTCCCTTTATCTTTCACATCATCACTCCATTGTTTCTGCACAGAAACTATAACAATTTGTAATTGTCTTGTTATTTTTTACTTACTGTGTATCTCCTCTGCTGTCATGTAAGTAACATGAGGGCAAGAACTCCTTAGTATTCCTTAACAAGTACCTGGCACAGAATGAGCACCGAACAGCTGTTAAATGAATAAAACATGAATGGAAGTGGGGAATAAACAGAGTGCAAGTTTCAGAGTTGCTTATGATTAGACTTTTGGACCATGAGTGACTAGGTATGGTTGGTGATGCAAAAGAGCAGAAAGTGATTTTAGCTTGGAGGAAATAGCGCAGGGTAATAACACCACTGGAGTAGCTAAAAGAGGGAAAATAAAAACAGGGTATGTGTCAGAAAGGGCAAAGAAAAGGATGGAAATGATAGTGGCAAACTTAATTGTGAATTACTGAGAAAATCGCTATATTTTATAAGTTTTCTAATAGCCTACATTTACCAAGTAGAATCTTCCTTTGCCAGGAAGTGTCTTACAATTCTGAAAATACTGTTTCTAATAGCTTTTAATGTTATTGTTTAAACTTTTTAATGTTATTGAAAACAGTGTTAAGTATATCATAGTGGTCCCAAATCTTTCAACTACCACAGATATTTTCACATATGTCCGTAAACTAGCACATATTAAAGTAAAATACTTCTCCCATATTTTTGTGGCTATTTAACAGAAAATAAAAGCACAAAACTACAAATCTGAATTGTCAATAGACACAAACCATTTAGTTTTAAAACCTCAAGTCTGCCAGTGAGCTGATTTTTACATGCTCTTGATTTTTATGACCCTAATAAGGCCATTAAGTGAAACAATATTAAGTATTATAAAATAATAATGTGGTAACCAGCAACACCATTATATAACTGTTAGTGTATTTCGGTGCAATAGAGAAGCAGGAGATACCCAAGGGCGAAATTTATTGAGGGCTGAGGACGTGGAGAGGAATGCCCAACTGGTGTGGTTGAGCTACTGGGTGTGGAGGGGGCAGGAGTTATATGATCCCTGACCGGAAGGAAATGATGATGTGTAACAGACTGGTGGGAATTTCAGCACACATAGGAGGAAGTTGTAATCAGGGCTGAAGGGAAGGAAGGGTTAGTGGTCAGGCTAGACCCCTACCATAATGCCCAGTAATTTATATTAGGACAGAAACTTTTCAATAACCATCTTAATTTTAAAGCTGGAATAATATTACAGTACCATATCCTACATACAAATAGTACCCTTCCTGGTTTCCATATTTAATTATCAAATTTCTAAAACAAATACCTGAGATGATTATTAGCAAACTAATCATGCTATGAATCTTTTTTAGGCATCCCATTATTTAAATGAAACAATTATAGTTACTGTATGCAGCTTAGCCAAAATCTTAGTCAAAATAAGAAATTTTGCCCTATAGACATTCTCAGTGAATTTTGTCTTTAAAAATGTAATATTTTAGTGTGGGTTGTGGTGGCACATGCTTGTCATATCAGCACTTGGGAGCCTGAAGCAGAAGGGTCAGCCCAGATTACATAGCCAGACCATATCTCAGAAAGCCCCCAAATCAATCAGTCGATCAATAAATAAATATTTCTCAGTGATCTAAAAATAAAACAGTATACATTTTAAACCGTTAACCCAATTATTGACCAATTACAAAATACAGGTTTAAAATTTATACAGTAGAAAAAGAGAAAAGATGATTCTTTAAAAATATAACTATAAGAAAAATCATTTAGTACATTTTAATTGTGATAATGATTTTTATAAAAATTCATTGTAACTAGCCGTTAGATAAAAAAATTATCTAAAGAAAAATATTTCAGTCATTCTACAAGAAAAATTATTTAAGCCGGGCGTGGTGGCTCACGCCTGTAATCCCAGCACTCGGGAGGCTGAGACAGGTGGATCCTTGTGAGTTCGAGACCAGCCTGGGCTACAAAGTGAGCTCAAGGCCAGCCTGAACAGCATAGTGAGACCCTGTCTCAAAAATAGGGCTGGGGATCTAGCTCAGCGGTCTTAAGCGCCTGCCCGGGAAGCACAAGGTCGTGAGTTCAATCCCCGGTGCCGCAAAAAAAAAAAAGAAAAATTATTTAATAAAGAAAATATAAACTTTAATCTCATAATTGTCCACATTTACCTCCTAACAATTTATGTGGTTTTTCTTTTCTGTTCTGTTCTGTTCTTTTCTTTTCTTTTCTTTTTTCTTTTCTGTTTTTTTGGGTTTTTTTTTTGGTACCGGGGATCGAATGCGTGACCACACTTGCCAGGTGGGTGCTTATCCTGCTGAGCTAAATCCCTAGCCCTACCTCCTCACAATTTAAAGCTTAAAATAAACCTAATTTGACAAATAAAGGACACCCAAGAATTCTGTTCATTAAAGATTTCTCTTTTCTGTTCAGCAATATGTATTTTAATATTTAGTTTCTTGATAAAGTATGAAATCTTAAGTATGAAATTGTGCATAGAAATCCAAAAAGAATTTCAGATAGTTTGAGGGTTTTTTAGATCTTTCAGAATTCTAAAGGGTTAAAGTATAGTAGTAAAAATTTGTTTCCTTTTCTTGAAATGACTTTTCCCTTCAATCTTTGAGATTATCCATAAAATCTTCAGTATTCTGCATACATATAAAACATTAGTTTATGAGAATATTAATATTAATAAGGTGTACTTCATTGGTCAAGACCACTATAATTTATGAGGAGCAGAATAGAAGAAAAACAGTACTAAAATAACAATACTACTTTCACCCAAAAGAAAGTTTGTTGAGTTAGCTATATGTATATATATGCATGATACCTAAAAAATGAAAGAACGTAATGGAAATTTTAGGGTGGATACTTGGCAGAATCTGAACACTCAAATACAGAACTAAGTATTTTCCTTGGCCCCAAGTCATCATTTAGCAGGAGTATTCCTTACCTCACCCTTCAGTCTCCATTTAACTGAGTCATCCAGTATTTCCCGTAAGCAAGTGACATCTGTATCAGACAATGCAAAGAAGATGAAGTGCTTAGAACCAAGAGTTCATTCTTATGTATCTTAATATAATGGGTACGTTTTTAAGAGCTACGAAGATAAGTGCCAGGTCTTTGAAGAGGATGAACGTCCTAGTTTCAACTTTTATAGTGAGAAATACTAGCCTAGCACTAAGTTTGATTTGTAAAACCGTTCTCTGCTTAAAGTGATCAAGGTCCTTTGAAGAAATGGGTGGTTCTAGGGTCAGTGCTGGGGGAGTACAAACTGGACCTGAAACATCTGGTTGTGTGAGAAGACAGAAAAGAACAATGGGAGGTCCTCAAAAGGACACAGAAGCCATCTTGAATAGCTTCCCATTTTGGACAATTTCTAAGCACCAGATTATGGTACACTGAACCCATGAGTCCACAAAGACATGAATTAATAAATCCCAGGGATTTATTAATCATTCCCTTGTTAAAGAATGGCACCATCTAGATTTGTTGGTGCATGCCTGTCATCTCTGGAACGCTGAGGGAAGTGGATTGAAAGTAGCGCAGCCTGGACCGACTTAGTAACTAAGGGAGATCCTGTCTGTGGGTTTTTTCTTTCTTTTTTTTTTAAAAGAGTTTTTTAAAAAGGATTATGGATGTAGTTCATTAAGAAGGCCCTGAGTGCACACACATACACACACACAAAGTGATCGGAGGTCAATTGGGTATCTGTTAGTAAAAACAAATTACTGACTTTGTCTTACCTCATACAAAAAATTTATTTCAGCTGAATTGTAAATCTAAATATGAAAGAAAAAAACCAATAGGACATATAGTATAAAATAATATAAGAACAGGGAAATTCATAAATAGTACACAAAGCATTTATTATGTAGATTATGTAGACCACACTGTTTTTTCATTAATTACTTGAAAAACATCAAAAAGATTACAGAGTGGAAGAAGATACTTCCACTTCAATAAAAGTGACTCATATCCAGGATACTTTTATTGCTTTTTAAAGAGTATAATGAAGATATGCTTTGGTTAATCAGTTAACTTTAGTTAAAGAGATCTTAATTTTTAACTCATAAGGTTTCAGTTATTAAATAACATTTATATAGAATCTGGAGACACTTGGTGTTTAGTAGAATCTTTGCAAAAGTAGGCTCTAGATCCTACTTTTTTGTGATGTTTATGATACATAATGGCTCTTCAACATATGTTTATTGATTTAATGGATGAATGTTTCATAATTACAGTGCACACATAAAAGCACTCTCATGTGAGGACTGGCCTTTTAACTTTAAACCTAAAACTCTTAGTAAGCATTTCAATCATATAAACGTTTTTAGAATAAGAAGGTAAGGTGCATTTTAAGATGTCAAGTATTGAGCATGATTATCGGGAGTTTAACATCATTTTATCTTGTCAAATGTGCAGGGTATGGGGACATATCATTGATCTGTAAAGCAGAGTGAAGAAGAGAGAATTTTATCTCAAGTGGATTTTGTGAGCATATAATGCTGCTTTGGAGAAGTGGAAATGGTTGAGACAGAATATCTGTGAGCTAAACAGAGCTAGGATTTAGCAAATGGTGTAAATAAGAACGGGTTATATTAGTTAATAATTTTTGACATTATGTAAACCATATTTGAAAGTTTGTGCCACGTATATATGTGACGTGAATTAGTAATTATTACATTAAATTTCAACTTTATGTTTTTGCAGAGTTTCAAAGTTTCTGTTGCTTCCAACAATGGATGAACAGTCACAAGGAATGCAGGGACCACCTGTTCCTCAGTTCCAGCCACAGGTAATTCATTCTGCTTGAAGGGTCATAAGTATGTGTATCTTTATCAAATATGTAGAAGGAGTAGTACGTTAATAGTTCTAGAAAATATAGTGGCTTTAAATGCTGATTTAAAATTATTTTTAAGTTTTCATCAGAATTGTTTTAAAACATTTTATAATTCTTAGTACTGTACATGAAAACAAAAGTGCAGCTTTAGCTTTTAACTTTTTGAATAACATACAGGATTTCAAGGTTATTACAGTACAGTAGTAGGTATAGAGAAGGGAAGGAAATAAAAAAAGGAGGATGTCCCAAGAATTTTGGGAGCGCATATGCTTTGGTGGGCTGGTCTTAGCTTGCCCACATTACTGCTTTATTATTGGTGCTTTTCTTTTTCTCTCACTAGTAGTGTTGTTTCTCCTGTTACTTGGTTCCTTGTGAAGTAACAAGTGTTTCAGTAACAGATGTATACACAGTATTAAAATTCACTTAGTAACCTAAGTTTATTAATGTTTATTGTAAAGCTTAACATGTAATGAAATGTTTAATGTAACTATCCTGTAATGGGGCCGTACCCTCACATTTATTGTTGTCTCTCATAAAGACTTTCTTAGCTTGGTATTTAAAGCCTTCTACAGTAAGTTTCTAATATACTCTGCTGACTTTGTCCCAGTTTTGCTTGGACTGTATCTCTAAATGTGTTTGAGGCACTGATCTTTTGAAAGACATCTGTAGTAAAATAGTTTTGATGACTTGGGGTAAACAGTTATTTATGGAAATATCTCTTCAGAACTTTTCTAATACCAGTGAGTTTCGTAAAGCTCAAAGAGAGATAAAGGGTAGGTATAGTGTTTCAAACTTTTTCATCTGTGGAATCCCCTTCTTTTAGTGCATGTATTGACATCCCCCAGATGCACAGTTCAGGAAGTATTCCCTACAAAAAACTAGACTGTCTTTTTCTGCTTCTGTGACATTGCTCTTTTGTACTTTCCATCTTTGACTCTAGTTTTTAAAATCTTGATCATCCTTCTAGAACTAGCTAAAATGTTGTCTGTGTCATAAGGCTTTATCTGATCTTCTGAATGTGCTGGCTTCCCTTGGAAGAGTAACTCCATGGTTATTCTTTGCATCTCTCTTTTGGGTACCTCTTGTTCCTTTGTGTCATTTTTATATGGATATTTTCTTTTTCTCTTCTATTAGCTTAAAATGTTCATGAAGGAAAAGACTGTGTCTTGCCCTGGATGCCCCGTGTTACTTTAATTTCTTGCATATAGCAGAGGCTGGATCAGAATACATCACTGAAACTAAGTAGGAACTCCTTAAAATTAAAACGTTTAAATCAATGCTTAAGTGTACCTCTACATCACGCTTCTTTGTTTACTTAACCTGAATTCTTTGAGTTGAAGAATATTCTACCTTAAAGTAATGCCAGTATGTTAATCTCAAGAGTACTTTGTTTTTTAAATCTATGTCTGTTTTAGAATCATAAATCATTCTCAACATTATAATAACCTGTCTATTAAATATAATTATCTTGATGCTAATTTCCCACATATGCACACTATTGTTTTGCATTATATTATGTCTAGTGAAGACAATAAAAGAACAGTTCTAAAAATTAGGTAGTTCATGTTATGATTTTGAAATTCACAGTTGTGAATAGCCCTGTGTTTCAAAGAAAAAAATACAGATACTTTCATTTTTGCCTCCTACTGACTCACCAACCAGGAAAGGTCGGAGAAGCACTAGGAGGCAAAAATGAAAGTAATGTTTTCTTATGAGACAGTAGGCTGTCACACAGTATAATTTCAAAATTATAGAAATGGTTCTGCATTTCTTTTCACACTGTTCCTTTCGTTTATGCCTCCTGCTGCTGCTCTTGTGTAGGTGGACCTCTTTCCCTGTTGGAAGTAGGCAAGTGTCATTCCAGGCTCTAGCTGCCTTGTGGCAAGTGGGGGAAGGGAAAGAGTTTTTTATTTCTCTTTGCCTTCAGACTGATGGTGTCAGACAGTGAAAGAAAGATTATCTGACAAGAGCTCATAGAAGTTATTGCTTATGAAATCTTTGAAAAATGTTGCCACTCTCTGTAGCATTATTTTAAAAGACTAGGAAAGGACAGCCCCTGCTCAGGGTTGACAACCTTCTTTTGTTTTGTTCCACACCACTGGCCTGAATAATGGGACCGATATGGCAACATGGTTAGTCCGGTGACTTCCTCCACTTTTGTTATGCTAATGTAGGTCTGGCCATAATAGAAAACTAAGAAAGTCAGCTTTCTAAGTGTCAAATACCAATTCTCTGTTACAGTAAGTGATATATATATTCTTGCATATGATACTCTAACCCCATAATGTGTAATCTGTGGTCTCATTTTTAATGCAGTATGAATTTCTTTTTTAAAGTTTTAGATATGAAATTTATATATCTTTATTAATGTTTTTTACATTACTGTCATTCTCTTGAACTTAGGGAAACCATTTTTATTTTATCAACTTTGCTTTCCTTTCTTCTTCCTTTCACTGAAGTCTAGAGGGTACTGAAAGACTATTTTGAGTAGATTCATTTTCTATATATTTTTATTGCCTTTAGACCTTATTCATGAAACAGCAGGCTTAATTTTTTTTAATTTGGATTGTATGAAAGATGATGTTAGAAATAGTAAAATACTTCTTAATATAAGACTAATTTTCAACAGTGGAAATTTACAACATTTACATTATCCTAGAAATTTACATTTTGTGAGATTTTGATTTGTGGCTATTGAATGAAGAGAGCTGTATACTTCATTTTTATCATAAAGTTAAATAAATATAAAATAATTATAATCTGCATTCTAAGAATTTCAAGGAAGATTAGTTTTAATTATAATAATTAGAAGCTTAGTTTATGGTTTTCTTTTTAAATTTGAAGGTAGTAATTTACTTTAGCTGGCTCTGAAAAGAGACGACATCTTACATGTATAGATTGGAAAATAGGTCGTCTTAGTTTTTATAACTTGGAAAGTATGAGAATCTTGTGTTTTTAGCTAGTCAGGTAGACTGACCATACCTTTAAACTTCATAGCAATATAAGCTACCATCATTTATGATTTTGAATCCCTGTGGTGTAAGTGTGAAAAATGAAATGAAGGCTACCTACCTACTTCATAGTACATTCAGAGAAGTAAGAAGGGCTCTTTGTGGGCCAGGAGAAAGGTAGCTCATGGTAGATTCTTTTCAATGGGTAAGATTTTTAGATATGATCACTATATTACTTTCTCTCTAGTTTGTCTTCCAGTTATGCTTTGGGAAATAAGAGTCACTTAGCTTACATCTTTTTGGTAAATTGATTTTGCAAAAATGTTTGTCATATGACATTGAATGCTTCTGTTTCTGAAAGCCTTCATGTACGTTTAGATGCTGTATTCACTGATTAACTTTATCGATGTGGGAGAATGAACAGTATCTGTTTTGAAGACAGAAGTTTCTTACAGTTTTAAACTCATAGTCTTGACCCTTAAGTCAAGCCTGATACTTCTCAGCAGTGCTATCATTAGCCAATTCGCTTCCCACTCTTCTCACTCCCAATCTCCTACTTTATATCTTTTGTCCTTGAGCCCCAGCATATCCTCCTTCAGCCTCTCTCAGCTGGTACTTGTACTGTTTATTTTAATGAAAAAATTGAAGACATCAGATGAAAACTTCCATAGACTCTTGCGATCCACATTCTCCTCCCAGAATCTGTCATCATGTAGTCTACTTTTCTTGTTACCTGATGAATCACACTGCTCTAGAAGACCGACCCTCCCAGGAGCACCAGACCCTGTCTCTGAGCCCTACTCAGTTGCATTACCATACTATTGTACCATTATTTTTCCAATCTCAAAAAAAGGGAGAAATACTCCCAACTAGCCTTTGAAGTTCCTCTTGTCTCCAGCTGTTAACTTGCTTCTCTGCATTCTAAAATTCCTTGAAAGTTATGTATTTCTCCTTTCAAGTTTATTCTAAGTAAACTTTCTCCTCCATTATGCTACCTATGATGCTTTTGTCAAGATTTTGTTACCTTATGATGCTCTGTTCTGTGGTCAGTTCTCAGTCCTCATCTTACTTATTGGCTGCTTTGGATGAAGCTAATTGTACCCTCTTCTTTGAAACTTTTTCTTTTGGCATCCAAAAATCTTTTTCTTTTGTCTTAGTAGTCCCTCTTTGCTGATTTCCTATCACCTTCTGAATCTCTTGTAAGTGGAGTGTGCAAGCTCAGTTCTTAGACTGCTGTAGAATCCGTACTGGTTAATACTCAGCCATCTCAAGCTGGACCTCTGCTTCTTCCAGACTGGCATACAATTGCCTTTTTTGTATCAGATTTACCTGTCTTAACCCTAGTGTGTCTGAAACTAAACTAGATATTTTCCCCTAACTGTTCTCCCCATTGTCTTCTCTGTCTCTATTAGTGACAAGTCCTTCCTTCCTCTTGGTGAGCCTGAACTTCTTAGAGCCATCCCTAATTTCTTCCTATTTCTCTCAACCCATTTAATGTATCAGAAATGTAGTCTTTGTCTTTAAAATATGTTTAGAATTTTAACATTTTTTACTTCCTCCATTGATATGACCTGGTCAGTTACTTTATGACATTCTCAGTAGCTTTTTCTTTTTTAAAAAATTGTTCTTCAAGCAAAATGATTTTCATTGGTACATTTTAGGTATACATAATGATCACATTCATCATAGAGAGTTTGTACTTGTACATGATATAACTTGATTTTTTTTTGTCCTGTTCCCCTAACTTCCCTTCAATCCCTCTTACCCTCTTTATAAAACGTTTGTTTCCATTTTATCATTCTTTTCTCATTTTTTTCTTTTTCCTTCCTTCCTTTTCCCCATCTCCCTCCATAGTTCCCCTTCCCATTTGAACATTTTCTTCCTGTTTTACAATATCTATTACACATTTTATTTTGGTCCTTATTTACTCTTTGTTTCTCACATCAGAGAAACCATTTAGTATTTGGAACATGTGAGTACAATTTATTTCACTTAAAAATATGATCTCAAGGTTCATCCATTTTCCTAAAAATGTCTCAAAGTTTATCCTTTTTTGTGGCAGAGTAGTACTCCATTGTATAAAGAAAGCACATCTTAATCCATTCATTGATTGATGGGCATTTGGGCTGTTGCCAAGATTTAGTTATTACAAAACGTGCTGTCATATACACGGGTGTGCAAATACTGCTGTGGTATGATGCTCTTAATTCTTTCGGGAAGATTCCAAGAAGGGGACTAGCTGAGTCAAATGGAACTTCTAGTTTTACTCTTTTGAGGAATCTCCACACTGATTTCCATAGAGGTTGCACCAGTCTACACTCCAAAAATGGAGAAGAGTTCCTTTTTCCCCACAGCTTTGGCAGCATTTGTTATTGGTTGATTTCTAGAATCTCAGTGTTGTTTTAATTTTCATCTCTTGGATGACCAGTGATACTGAACATTTTTTCATGTATTTATTTACCATTTGTATTTCTTCACTGAGAAACATGTATTCATTTCAGATGCCCGTTTTTGGATTAGGTCTTTAAATTTGGGGTATCTGATTTTTTTTGAGTTCTTTAGGTATTCTAGCTAGTAATCTTTTGTCTAAGGAACAGTGGCAAAAATTTTTTACCACATTGTGGGTTTTCTCTTTGCTTTGTCAGTGGTGTCTCTTGCTTTTTAATAAGATGAGACCCCAGTTGTTGATTCTTTGTGATAGTTCTTATGCAATTAGGGTTTTGTTCATAAAGTCTTTGCCTACACCAATGTTTTCAAGAGTTCTGCCCATTCTGTCTTCTAACAGAATTAGTGTTTCTATTTTGATATTTAGATCTTAGATCCATTTTGACTTTAGTTTAGTGCGTGGTGATAAACATTGTCTAGTTTTAGTCTTTGGCATGTAGAAAGCCAGTTTTTCCAGCACCATTTGTTAAAGAGACTTTCTTCCAGTGAATGTATTTGGCACCTTTGTCAAAGATAAGGTGGCTAAGTATTTCTGCAGTTGATTCTGCATCTTTTAATCTGTTCTATTGATCCTCAGGTCTAGTATGTATGTATGTACATATGTATTTATTTATTTGCCTGTACCATGCTGTTTTTAATCACAGTAGTTTCATAGTATAATTTCAAGTCAGGGATTGTGATGCCCCATGCCTTGCATTTGTTGCTCAGAATTGCTTTTGCTATTCTAGGTCTTTTCTTGTTCCAAATGAATTTTAGGATTGTTTTCTCTAATTCTGTGCAGTATGCTCTTGGAATTTTGATCAGGATTGCATTAAATCTGTGTATGGCCATTTTCACTATGTTGGTTTTTCCTACCCAAGAGCAAGAGATATCCTTCCATTTTCTGATATCCTCTTCAGTCTCCTTTTCAGAGTACTGTAGTTTTCAATGTAAAGATCTTTTACTTCCTTCATTAGATTGGATGCTTTGCTTTGCTTTCTTTTCTCTTTCTTTTCTTTCTTTCTTTCTTTCTTTCTTTCTTTCTTTCTTTCTTTCTTTCTTTCTTTCTCTCTTTCTCTCTTTCTCTCTTTCTTTCTCTCTCTCTCTCTCTCTCTCTCTCTCTCTCTCTCCCTCTCTCTCTTTCTTTCTTTCTTTCTTTCTTTCTTTCTTTCTTTCTTTCTTTCTTTCTTTCGGATGCTATTGTGAAAGGTGTTGTTTCCCTAGTTTGTCTCTGAGTATTTTGTTATTCATGTATAGGAATGCTACTGATTTTTGAGTGTTAACTTTGTAACTAGCTACACTACTGAATTTGGTTTTTAAATCTAGAAGTCTTTGGTGGAGTTTTTGGGGTCTTCTTTGTGGAGTATATGTCATCTGTGAATAATAATTTCACTTCTTTCTTTCCTATCCTTATTCATTTTATTTCTTTCTCTTGTCTAATTGCTCAGGATAATGTTTCCAGAACTATATTGAATAAGAGTGCTGACAGTAGACATCTTTGTCATGTTCCTGATTTTAAAATGAAAGCTTTCAGTTTTTGTCCATTTAGTATGATGTTGACCGTTGGTCTGTCTAAGATAGCTTTTATCAGATTGAGATAAAGACCATCTATTCCAATTTTCTGGAAGATTTTTATCATGCATGAGTGTTGGACTTTGTGCATATATTGAAATGATCATATGGTTTTTGTCCTTGGCTCTGTTAATGTGGTATATTACATTTATTGATTTACATATATGTTGAACCATCCCTGAATACCTTAGGTGAGTCCTACTTAGTCATGGTGTATATCTTCTTGATGATTTGCTGCATTCTATTTATCAGTATCTTACTGAGAATTTTGCATCTATGTTCATTAGGGACATTGGCCTGTAGTTCTGTTTCTAAGTTAGGTCCTTCTCTGGTTTTGCTATCAGGGTAATGCTTGCTTCCAGGAGTGAATTTGATAGCATTGTTTCCTTTTCAGTTTCATTAAAGAGTTTGAGAAGTCGTGGTATTAAGTCTTCTCTGAATTTCTTGTAGAACTTAGCAGTGAATCCATCAGCTGTTGATTTCCAATTTCATTGCACTATGGTTTGATAATATACATGGAATAATTTCAGTTCCTTTGCATTTACTTGATTATGTTTTATGAACTAGTATTGCATCTGTTTTGCAGAATGTTCCATGTACGGCTGAGAAGAACTTGTATTCTGATGTTGTAGGGTAGAACACTGTGTGGACGTCTGTTAAGTCCATTTATTTAAAAGTTTGGTTCAATTCTAATATTTCCTTGTTGATTTGTCTAATTTGTAACCATGGGGTATTGAGCACAACATAATTGTGTTAGTGCTTATTTGATTTTTCATGTCCATTAATAGGTTTTATGTAGTTAGGTATACTGGTGCATAGATGTATTTATGATTGTTATTTCTTCCTCTTGGGTTGTTTCCTTTACAAGGATGTGGTAACCTTCTTTGTCTCTGTTAATCAGTCTTGGCCTGAAATCCACTTTGTCTACGAAGAGAATAGCTACCCCTGCATTTCTATGGATTCCTGTCACATGGAGTATTGTTTTCCAGCCTTTGACTTTCAGTCTATGAATTTCTGTTTGAATTAAATGTATTTCTTGTGTGTAACATATTGTGAAATCTTGCTTCTTGATCCATACTGCCAGTCTGTTTCTTTGGATTGGTCAATTGAGACCATTAACATTGTTGGTTATCACTGATATGTATTGGTTTGTCCTTGTCATGTTATTCTCCTGTTGTTGGCTCCCTTTTTTCTGTTCTCTTTATTTGTCTACCTTACCTGGTAAATTCTTTCTGTTGGGATTCAGGGAGTTGTAATCCTCATTACCTCTTTCTGGAATGTCTTTCAGAACATTTTGGAGTGCTGGTTTAGTGTTTAAGAATTTCCTCAGGTGTTGTCATGGAAGTATCTTATGTCTCCATCAATTTTGAAAGATAGTTTTGTGGAGTACATCAATATGGGTTGGAGGCGGTTTTCTTTTAGGGCTTGAAATACTTCAGTCCAAGCTCATTGACTTGAGGTTTTCTGTTGAGAAGTCTGCTATGATTCTGATGGGCTTTCTTTTATAAGTGATTTTCTTCTTTTCTCTAACAGCTTTTAATATTCTGTTATAATGTTAAATTTATTGAATCCTATTATATGCCTTGCTGTAGATTTTTTGATCATGGCTAATTAGAGTTTTATATGCTTCACTTATCTGTATGTCAGATTTTTTTTTTTTTTTCCCTGCAAGGGAAGTTTTCTGCCATGACATCTGAACACTTTTTTTATGTCATTTATGCTATCTTCTGCTTTTTTTTTTGGTCTGGTCAGTCTTACTTTATTGTTCTTTGCATCATCTAGCATTGATTTCTCATGGTCCCTTGCTATTTTTAAGAAATCTTGCTTTTCAAGATCGCTAATTGCAATCCTGTTTTCTGTGTCTAAGATTCTCTCCTCACATTGGCTCATCCTGCTGCATATACTTGGAATGGAATTTTTAATCTCTTTGATATCTCTTTGAATCTATTTTATGGATTCTGTTTATTTCCTATATTGGGCATTCATGGTTTCCATCATTTTCCTAAGATCCTCTATTTCTTTGTATCTGCTTTAGAATCACTGAGCATCTTTCATCATGGTCACCATCTCTGTAGTTATCTGGGTAGTAATTTCTGATTTAATTTTTTCTAGAGCCTCATTCATCTGCTTTGTTACTTCCACTGATCCATTTCACAGAGGCCAGGTGGATGACTTTCAGATTGTCCCAGCTCATTTCTTCCTTGGTTTGTTTTTGGTGAGCTGGATGTCTGGTGTTGAATCTTGTTTAAGTATGTTTTCATTTTTTTTTTTAGTTTAATTCTGTGTTGATGCTTGTAAGTTGCCTATGGTGCGTAGCTTTTTTGCTAGTGTTTACAACCCTTGGAAAACTCTTAGAACCCTCAGAGGTGTCTTCCAGGTGTAGCTGGCTTTTGGATTTTGAATCTGTTGCAAGATTCCATTTATCAGGCATGAGTAGTTGCTGCCTACTTGGCCCAGACCATGGTTGTTTGTCACTGGCCTGTGGTACTTTTTATGACCTTTAGGCAATTTCAGTCCTGGTGTGTGAAGAACAACAACTTGTTGGAACTACCATGTGGCTTTGGCTAATAACAGTAGCATCAGATACAGTCTAGAAAACGAGAAACTGTGGTAACTATTAATTTGCCACCTTTAACTGTATGAATTGGATTCATGGTTATATAACAACATCTAAAACAATCTAGAAAATTACCTGCAATAAAGAAGTCCTCAATGTGACAGTTTCCTCCCCAGGAGAGAACATTTAAAAGGAGTTAGGGGAAAAACAAGAGAAACAGAAGAAGAGGAAGAGATTAGAAGCAAGGCTGGAGGATAAAGGAAGATCACTCAAACTTTGGGAAAGTGGTACAGAAGACCAGAGAGAGAGAGAGAAAGAGAAGGAAGAAACAAAAAGAAGAGCAGAACAGAGCAACAACCACAAAAAAAATAGAAACCATGTTCACACTCATATAAAAACAAGAATAAACAGTGAAGAAAAAACAACAAACAAAAATCAAGAAAAGAGAAAAAAAGGAAAACTACAAAAGTCCACTTTACACTGTGTTTCTCTGCTGTCACTGGTAGACAATGTGGGCAGAGTCCAGATCCACATTGATTAATCCCAGCAGTCCAGCACTAGCTTTATGGCAGGGTGGTGGATAGTCCCAGTGAGCCTGCATCGATTTCTGCT
>RJWT010020990.1:0-17758 GCA_004365215.1 Cuniculus paca | reverse complement strand
TACAAATATATTTATGATTGTTATCTCTTTCTTTTGAAGTGCTCCCTTAACAAGGATCTAGTGGCCTCCCTTGTCTCTCTTGATCAGTCTTGGCTTGAAATCCACTCTGTCTGCAATAGAATAGCTACTCCAACTTTTTTCTGAGTTGCTGTCTCATGAAGTATTGTTTTCCATCCTTTAACTTTCAATCTATGAATTTCTTTTTGAGTTAAATGTGTTTCTTGTGTACAGCATATTTCTTGATCCATTCTGCCAGTTTTTTTTTGATTGGTGAATTGATATCATTTACATAGATAGTTATAACTGATATATATTGACTTATCCTTGTCCTTTTTGTTTTTGTTTTTTTTTTTTTTTTGGTTTTGTTGAGACAGGAGCTCATTATGTAGTGCAAGCTGACCTTGATCTCCCTTATGTAACTCAGGCTGTTCTTGAACTCACAGTGATCCTTCTGCCTCACCCTCCCAAGTGCTAGAATTACAGGTGTGCACCACCACACCCAGCCCTTGTCATATTATTTTACTGTTGTTGATTCTCTTTCTTTCCCTTCTGTTTAATTGCTTGCTTTACCCAGTGGATTCTTTCTATTAGTTTTCATGGAGAATTGTGATCTCCCTTATCTCTTTATAGAATATCCTTCAGAACATTATGGAGTTCTGGTTTGGTGGTCATGAATTACTTCAAGTGTCCTCGGTCATGGAAGTATATTGTTTCTTCAATTTTGAAAGATAGTCTGTAAGGTATATCAGTCTGGGTTGGAGGTTGTTTTCTTTTAGGACTTGAAATACTTCACTCCAAGCTTTCCTTGACTTAAGGGTTTCTGTTGAGAAGTCTGCTGTGATTGTGATGGGTTTTCCTGTATAGGTGATTTGTTTCTTTTCTCTAATGGCTTTTTTTTAAGAGAATAAAAGAATAAAACCAATGAAAACAAACCAGTGTGAGTGATACAGGATTTCAAAACATTACAAAATCAACAATAGTTGCCATAATGCCTTTTGATATCTTCAAAATAGCTACAGATACCTTCTGACACAGTAAAAATTAAACAGAACAGAATAGAATAGAAACAGTAAAAACAAGACAATGAATGCAATTAAGGACTTCAAAACAAGCCAATAGTAAATCCAAAATTACTACCATAATATATCTTGCTATCTTTGAAATAGCTGCTCCTGCCATTGGATTTAACATAAACAAAACAGAAGAGAGTAAAACCCAACCCAACAAAACAATGGAAACAATATGGGATTTCAAAACAAGATTATAGGGAATCAACAATGGCTACAACCCTCAGAAGGAGACGCCCTTAGATGCCAAACTGCACCACTGTCCTCCAAACAGATGATCAGACCACAGGCCCTAGACCTGCAAGGTCAGTGAAACACCACAGCACCACAGGCATCCAAATGCATTTCACCTCGACAGCTATCATCACAGCCTGTGTTTCTGCAGATAAGCCAGTCACATATGGCTGGAGTGGGAGGGGAGCGATATGGTACTTCTTGTTTGCCAGCCCACGGGCCAGAGGGGCTGGGGTCTGGCTGTTCCTGGTCAGGTGGTGACTTGCCCTTGGCGCTGTTCCCAGACTGGGCTTTCTTCCTAGTGTGGCCTCTCTAACAGCTTTTAATATTTTGTTCTTATGCTGAATTTCTGGAATCTTGACTATTCTATGCTTTGGGGTAGATTTTTTTGGTCATGGCTGTGCCTCATTTCCTCTATACATTAAAATCTTTTTCCATGCTTGGGAAGTTTTCTGCCATTACTTATGTGAACAGGTTTTTTTTTAATGGCATTTGCAATATTTCTTGCTTTTTCATAGACTCTGATCAGTCTTATGTTCTTCTTTGCATCATGTAGCAGCTGTTGGATTGACTTTTCATGGTCCCTTGCTGTTTTTAAGAAATCTTTTTTGATCACTAATAACAATGTAGGTATTTTGTCCTCACTTTGGTTCATTCTGCTGCGTATACTTTCAGTGGAATATTTAATCTCCTGGATATACATTTCAATTTGTTTCGTGGAGTCCATTTCTTTGCAATGTTGGTCATTCATGGTTTCCATCATTTTTCTAAGGTCCTAGTTTTTAAAATCTGTATGTCCCCCAGGTTCCCTAATAAAATCCTTCATTGTGATCGTAATCTCTTTTTTTTTAACCTGAGAAATTATTTCTGATTTGATTTTTTTCTATGGCCCCATCCATCTGTTTTGTTACTTCTACTACTCTCATTTCAGAAAATTCAGGTGAATGATTTCTGATTTCCTCCTCTTTGTTGTCCCCTGGACTTGCCCTGGGTGGACTGGAGGGTCTGGGTTTGCATCTTGCTTCTGTGTCTTATCCTTTTCTAGGTTTTTAAAACTTTTTTCTGTGCTGATGCTGGTAAATTGCTTGTGTTAGGCAAGTTTTTAATATCACGGCTACCTAGGAAATGTCTGTTCTTCACAAATGTCTTCTGAGTCTAGCTAGCCTTTGGCCTTTGAGTCTGTCCCAAGATCCTATCTTCCCACTTTGCTAGAGACAAGAAGTTGCTATTTGACCCCATACCTGGACCTTTAATACTGGACTGTGGTAATGATTACGCCCCCAGTCAGTCACAGTGTTGTCATACAAGGCAGTACAACTGATCACAATAGATACGACATCCTGGCTAAAGTAGTACAGTTAGCAGTAACAGTAGCACCAAGCACTGCCTCAAAACTAACAAACTGTGGTAATTATTAATTTGGTACCATTAATCATAGGAGCAAGATCTATAGTTGTACAACAAAATCCAACACAAACCAGGAATTTGTATTCCCCTTAGTAGAGAGATTTTACCCTGGGCAGGGGGAAATTAAGGGGGTTAAAGGGAAAAAATAGAAAAATAAATAAAGAGAAAGCTATTAGAAGCAATGCTGAGGGACAAATGCACTCACCCAAGCTTTGGCACACGGGAGGAGAGGCCTGGAGAGAATGAAGGAGGAGCCAAAAGAAGATGAAAGCAAACCAGAAAAACTCAGGACAGCATCCACTCACACGAGAAAATCCAAAATATCAAGACAGTCGAGAAAAGAGAGAGGAAAAACGATGAAATGAAAACAAAAGAAAGAAACCACAGAGATAAAAACCTAAACAATGGAGAAAGAAATAGAGGAGAAAAAGAATACGAATGAAAAAATTTCTCTGACCACAGGCTCCCAGCTGTCTTCTGCTGTCTGCAGTTCTGTGTGGCAGTGTCTGAATCAGAGCTCAAGTCTGTATAGAGTGACCCCACCCAGGCTGCAGTAGGATTAGTGCTGGGTGCAGGGCACTCCCATCCATCCTGCAGTGAGCTCCGTGGGCATCGACTCTGTTCTTTAAGCTCCAGACTTGCAGGCTGATCTTGACTTGTAAGATCAAGGTCAAGGGGGTTGGGGCTGGAGTCTTTACCCAGCAATTTTCATCCCTCGGTGACCTGCCCACGTAGCCGCCTTACCCTATATGTATCCACACTGGCCATTCACCTAGGTGCTGTGGGCTTATAACCCTTACACAAAGTCAGCCCAAGTCTGGACCAAGACTAGCATTCTGCCAGCCCCTCCCTGCCCTTGCACAGCTGCCTCTGTTCCCTGGCACATCTCTTTCCTCTCTCCCACTTCCAGGCACAGGGTGGAGGTAGGGTGCAGCAGTCAGACTCACTGCCTTCGCGGCAGGCGCCTGTCCTGCCTCAGTGTCTGTGGAGGTTCTGATTAGCCTCTGCAGTTTGCATTCTTAACTGCTCTGCTCCACAGGTGTGTTTCTCCCTGGAGGACACTGGGTTCGCTCACTTTTGTGTGTCCCTGATAGTTCCCAACTCAGTCAGAGGTTGCTTTTTATCTTACAGTCTGAGAACTAACTGGCAGACCACTGGGGAGGGAGCTACTTCCAGATCATTTGCCCCTGTGTGCCCTGGCAAAATATGCCGGCATGCTGCAGTGTCCACTGTTTAGAGGAGGGTAAAAACAGCGAAGGGGCTGTGTACCCAGAGCATCCTGTGCGGTCTGATTCTGCCATGCTGTTTGGGTTCCATCCACTTTTTGGGAACTGCTTGGAATGCAGTTCCTGCACTACCCACAGGCAGAGGTCCCACAGGCAGTCTTGGGGACTACTTCACCTTTTTGTAAATTCCTGTGCCTGTGTTTTGTTTGGTCTGCAAGTCTCTTATTTCCGATTAATTTTGGCATCAAGTTATGTGTCCTCCCACCCTTTCTTCCAATTACTGGTTTTTAGTTTTCTTGAGTACATCCAGCGTAAGTCCTCCTTTGTTCATCTGTGTTGAATCCCCATCTCACATCTCCCTTGTTTCATTTTTATAAGTCAGTTGATACCTGGCTGGGTGTGCTGGTGCATGCCTGTCATCCCAGCACTCGGGAAGCTGAGGCAGGAGGATTGCTCCAAGTTCAAAGAAAGCCTGGGCTACATAATGAGTTCTAGACCTGCCTGGACTACATAGCAAGACCCTGTCTCAAAAAAAGAAAAAAAAAAAAAAACGAGAACCAATACAAAACAAAAAAACCCCACAAAAGTCAGTTGATTTCTGTGTGCTACACATCATTGTCACAAGAGCTGCAGCATGAATAAATACAAAGGTCTCTCTTTTCATGGAACTTACTTTCTAGCAGAGGGATAAAAATCTTCTTTCCTCTTCTATTTGTTTCCTTTAGTGCTGTCATCTAGCATATATTTTGCTGACTTGGTGGTGTTTATTGTGTTAGTCCCATGATAAGGTTCAAAAGGCTTTTTGTTTGTTTTACTTTCCGGTGTATTAGCAGCAGCACATGGTAAGGATTCAGTTAGTCTTTGTTGTATGAATGAAATGTCACACATCATCCAAGCGATGGTAAATACAATGGAGAAATAGAAAGTAGAGAAGGAGAGAGAACGGGTGCTAACTGTATTAAATGGAGTGGTTGGGGAGGGCTTCACTACGCAAAGCAGACTTTTAAAGGAGGCAGCCTTACAGATCCCTGGGAGAAGAGCACAAGGACCACATCAAGAGGTGAAGGTTATTAGAATTAGTGAGGGAGAGAGCTGTAGAAAATGTGACAGCCTTGGTAAAGGGAATGTAAGCATATGAATCCCATTTTAAGAACTCTGACTTACTGTAAAAGAAATATGAAGCCATATTCTCAGATTTTGCACTGAGAAAAGATGCAGTTGAATATTTCAAAAGATCACTTTATTGGGTGTGTTAAGACCTGTAGGAGGCCAAGAATAGAAGCAGAACAACCAGTTAAGCTATCATAATATCCATAGGAAAGACTGAAACTTGGACCAGGTGGTAGCAGTACTTATGGTAAGAACCGGTCCAAATAAGACCAGTGGGACTTCCTGCCAGATTGGGTATCAGGAGTGAAAAGAAGAGTCAAGGCACACGCCAGATTTTTTGGCTTTAGCAAATATATGGATATAATTGCTATTATAAAGGAGGAAGACTATGGGAAGAATAGTTTTCAGGGAAGATTTCAAAACACAGTTTTGAACATGTTATATGTCTGGTGCTTATCAGAGTAGTTTAGAGACACATATTTGCTATTCATCAATGTTTAGATAATATATAAAGCTGAAGATTGCCAACAGCCTGATTGGGAAGAAATGGAGCCCAGAGACTGAGTCCTGGTGAAACCAGTAAGAGACAGAAGGTGCAGCCAGTGAGAAATGAGGATAACAGCCAGTGTGGTGTCCTAGGAGCTGCATGAAGAAGGTGGAGGGCAGAGTGATAGGCTGCACCAAATGTCTCTTGATAGGTCAGATAAAATGACGACTGAGAAATGGGTGGAGAATTTATAATGTGAAGGTCATAGATGATACAGTTAGATAAAGTATAGAGATGAAAGCCCAAATGGAGAGAATTTGAAAGAAATCAGGGAAAAGGAATTGGAGACAGTGAATAAAACTCCTTTGGAAAGGATCTCTGGATTGGAGACTTATTTTTCTACTTTTTTTTTTTGGCGGCACCAGGGATTGAACTCAAGACCACACACTTGCCAGGCAGGCGCTTAGGCCATTGAGCTAGATCCCCAGCCCTTTGGAGACTTATTTTTTTAAGGTGAGAAATAGTCTAGCATAAATGTAGGCTAATATTCTAGCATAAATGTAGGGATGTTCTGGCAAAGGGAGATAATGGCATGGATGAGAGGGAAGGAAGGTAGGAAGAGATGAGAGTCACAGATGGGGGGCTTGATTCTGTGATAGCACATGGAAAGGTAAAGTATACGGGTGCAAAAATAGAAGATAGACAAGTTGATGATGGGTTTATCTTACGAACATTCTCTTCTGATTGTTTTGTCAGTGAAAGAGGAAGCAAGGTCACTATTGAAAGAAAGGAGGCGGTATCCTGAAGGCTTAAGGAGAGTGGAGAGTGGAATGTAATAGGGGGATGTAAGATTGTTGAGCACCCTGAAAGGACCACCTGAATGGAGTGGTCCTGAATGTACAGTGAGAACGGATAACTTGGTTGATGTGCTATCTCTACTACATTTAGCTGCAGGAGTGCAGGCACAAATTAAGTGAATTGCATTTAATTAGGGTTGAGGTTATGTTACATGGCTGTGTGGTAGAAGGATGCAAGGAATTTTAGGTGTATAAAAGGAGAGATTATAATGGTAAACCATGGAACATAAGGCTGGTCTGGAGAAAGTCCCAGGGGGTGAGGTATAAGAGACAGAGAAAAAGTAGTTGGATCTTGAATTGTATGTCCTTTTAGAGTAGAAGAATTGTTGGCATAGACTATAAAAAGGAACAAGCTGGAGAAATAGGAGGTAGTATTAGGAGAGTAGAGTGTATGAAACTGGAAATATGAGGTTGCACTTAGATACAATACAAGGTCTAGAGAGCACTGTTCAATAGAAATACAATGTATTTACAATAGAATATAATATAATAGAAATACAATATGAAAAACCTTAAGCTTTCTATAAGCTGCATTTTTGAAAGTAAAAAATAGTGTCTTAGTTACTTCTCTCATTGCTGGGACAAAATACCCAACACTTCAAGTTAAAGCAGGAAAGGTTTATTTTAGCTAACAGTCTGTAGAGGTTTCAGGCCATAGTCAGCTGGCTCTAAGGTAGGGTGGCATGGCAGAGGGGGATTGCAGAGGACAAACAGTCCATGGCAAGGCAGGCAGAAGGTGGCATCAGCAAGCCTCCCTTTCCCTTTTATCTCGTCCAGGCTGTGTGCCTTCAGGGTGGTGCCATTCACACCAGAGTGGAGCTTCCTATTACACCCAAAATTACACCTTATCCTTTTATACATGATAAGCCAATTGCTGAGGGATATGCCAATACCCTTACTCCCATTATCACACTCTTAATCCACATTCACATACCCTAAATCCAGCCACCTCTGAAACCCCCACCTATGACCGCATGAGGCTTTGAGGGGACATCTAGGTATAAGCCATAACAAATAGGTAAGATTAATTTTAATGTATTTGTTTAGCTGCTATATTCAAAAGTATTATTTTGACAAATAGTATGAAAGTTAACTGAAATATTTTTCTTTTTTGGATGAAATTTCAATTTATACTAACCACATTTTAAGCACTCAATAGCCACATGTGCTGTGTTGTGGCTACTTAACAGGTCCAAGTATGTGACCGTGGGATGGCTGAGGGAGAGTAGAAAACAAGGTCCCTCAGGAGGGGAGGGAGAACTCAGAGGGAAGGGCATTGGAAGAACCATCCTCACCACTGATTTGCATCAATATAGAAACCATCAGAAATTACAGCTGGGAAGGGCTGGGAATTTAGCTCAGCGGCCTAAGCACCTGCCTGGCAAGTGTGAGGTTGTAAGTTTGATCCCCGATGCCGCAAAAAATAAATAAATAATTACAGCCAGGATACTATAGAGGTATATGCGAGTGCTGTGTCAAAAGGTTACATAAAGCTGATAAGAGTAAAATTTTAAATCGAGTATGCTTTTAATCTGTAAATTTAGTTTGGACAGTTACACTTGTACTTTCCTGTGCATTCTGCTTTGTAGCAAAGCTTAAAATGTTTGTGTGTGGAACACTTTAAATGTTACACCTGTTTCTTTCTCAGCAAAGCTATGAATAAGCCCCCCTTTTTTCTCTAATCAGGTTTTATTGGGTACATTTTAGATATACATAATTATCATATTCGTCATAGAGATTTTATACCTCTGTACATGATATAACTTCTTTTTTTCCCAGTCTCCACCCTCCCCTCAATTCCTCCTCCCCTCCTCAACTACAGAAGCTTTGTTTCCATTTTTTGTTTTCTCTTTTTTTTTTCTTTTCCCTTCTCTCCTTTCCGCTTCACTTCCCCTCTTCCCCTCCCCATTTGAACATTTTCTTCCTATTTCACAATATCTATTATACATTTTGGTCCTTATTTACACTTTCAGTCTCTCACACCAGAGAAACAATGAAATATTTTACACATGTGTGTCCAATTTATTTCACTTAAGACAATGATCTCAAGGTGCATCCATTTACCTAGAAATGTCTTGAGCTTATCCTTGTTTATGACAGTAGTACTCCATTGTATAAAAGAACCACATCTTCTTTATCCATTCACCAGTTGATGGGCACTTGGGCTGTTTCAAAGATTTAGCTATTCAAACTGTGCGGCTGTAAACGTGGGTGTACATATATTGCTGTGGTATCATGCTTTTGATTCTTTCAGGAAAATACCAAGAAGGGGAATAGCTGGGTCAAATGGCACCTGTAGTTCTAGTTTTTTAAGGAATCTCCCCACTGACTTCCCCAGTGGTTGCACCATTCTACGGAAAACGCTTTTCGTTTGTCTGTGGTAGTGCTTCATGTGACTTCCATGCTAAAGCAGCCATTAGAGTCTGGAGGTAAAGAACTTCCCCCCAAGATAAAGAATCCATGTGTGTGTACAGATTTCTAAATTTTTTATAATTAAGTGCCTCAGAACCCAACTGGGTCAGCTAGTGCAGTGCTACACACCTATAATCCCAGAGGTTGAGGCAGGAGGATCACGAGTTCCAGGCCAGTCTGGTCTACACAGAAAAGCTCTGCCTCAAAAAACCAAAACCAAACAAAAACCCTCTAGTTCAACTGACAGAGAATAGCGCAAGTATAGATGAACAAGAACTAAAACGCAGCTTTGAAGATACTTGAAAGCAGCCGGTTCTGCTGGGTAAACATTGCGGTGACTCAGCCTTGCCCTTTTAAGGGAAGTGTTACAGTAAGGTGTAGCTTTTAAGATGCGGGAGCGTGGGCTTTAGTAACATCTCTGCAGCTTGCTGACTGTGAGTTATTATCCTCTTGAAAACTCAGTTTCCACATCAGTAAATGCCTCTTTGGGTTATTGCAAGGTGAAATAGAGAAAGTGCTAGAAGGTAGTGTCTTAGTCTCTGTCAGTTTCTCCTTCACATCTTTACCAATGACTGATTTCTGCCACATATGTCTAACCATGTGACTCTCAACTCTAAAAGCCCTGGTTGCCCTGTGTCTTGGTTACTTTTCTCTCATTGAGACAAAATACCCGACACCCAAAGTTAAGGAAGGAAAGGTTTATTTCTTACAGTTTTAGGGGTTTCGGTCCACACTCAGCTGGTTCCAAGGCAGGGTGGCATGACTGTGGGGGGGGCAGCCATTCATGGCAGCTGCAAGTGGCGAGAGCGAACCTCACAAAAAGAGAAACGTGTCTCCTTTGCGACCTTACATTGTATGTCGGCTCCACCCCTGGGCGGGTGCAGGACTCACACCTCCAATCTCAGCACTAGACAAGGAGTCAATCACGAAGGCTAGATTCAGCCACTTCCATGACTACATGAGGCTTGAGGGGGGCCAATTACAAACCATAACGTTCCACCCCTGGCCCCTCAAAGACTCATGTACATCCCTTATACAAAAGACATTTAGTCCATCTCCAAGAGTTTCCACAGTCCTAATAGTTTCAGCAGTGCTAAAAAGTCCAAGTCCCAAGCCTCCTTTGAGATGGAAGGCAAGCTCTTAGCTGCAAGCCCCTGTGCAAGTGAAAACAAAGTTAAACACTTCCAACATGCAATGGCACAAGATAGACATTACTATTCCAAAAGTTGCAAACAGGAGGGTACAAAGGATTGGAACCAAAGCAAGTCCAAAATCCAGAAGGGCAGATGTTAAGTCCTGTGTTTCCACATCCAGCATCTGAAGCAATCTGTAGCAAATTGTGAGCTCTAAAGGGCTTGTGTGGTTACACCCCCACGACACTTTTAGGGGGTTTAGTTCCCACAGCTTCTCTCTTAGGCCCATTCTGTTCCATCTTTGTAGCTTTCCTTAAATGATCCATGCTCCTGGGTTTTCCAAACTTTTGGGGCCTCCACTGCATCATTGGCTTCACATTCACAGCTTCACACATTGCCCTCTCAGGGGCACACTGCCTGGCCTCCCAGGCCCTCTGAAATCCAGGTGAAAGCCTTCTTAACCTCAGAGCTTGTGTATTCTGGATGCACCTAAAACTGGCACCACGTGGATGCTGCCAGGGTCTGCTGCCAGCTGGAGCAGTGGCCAAGCTTTCTTCTCTCTTGGTCATAGGGGTCAGCTGCCTGGATCGCTGGGCACTCAGAACCTGATTGTGAGGAACAGATTCTCTATGTAGCCACCTATCTGGAACCTCATGTGGCCTCTGTCGCCATTCTGGAATGTGGCCCTGCAGCTTTCTCCCCCCAGGCAAAGTCTTTCACTTTTGTATCTTTGAGGCTTCAAAGAGTGGAGAGGAGACCCACTGCTTCCTGTGATGTCCCCAGGCCATCCAGGCCATCTTTTTTATTTTTTTGTTCCTTCTCAGTAATCGAGGTTTTAGCTCTATCTTTATAGTCCATAGCTTTTGGACCAAACTCACAGCATTTTAAATCACCATGCTAGGCTTTTTGCTCTTGATTTCCAACATAAATCTGGCTAAAAGCTGCCAACAATAGCCATGCCACAGCCTCAACATTCAACTGCCTTGAAATTTCTTTTGCCAGATTAATCAGGCCACTGCCCTTAATCTCAGTCTCAGGCAAAATCTCTGGACAGGAGCAGAAGGCAGACAAACTTTATGCCAAGCCATAGCACACATCATGTGGAGTCCAACAACCAATGCAGTCCTTCTTTCCAGCAGAAACCTCCTGAGCCTGGTCTTTACCAGCAGGCTCTCCATCAGCCTTCTGGTGTCCTGAGCTCTGACCAGAATCTCCCCTACAGAACTGCCTAACCTGTTCCAGCTCTGTGCATACAGCCAACATCTCCAAACCTTTCCAAACTCTTTCCACAAGCCATTCTGAAAGGCTCTTGAACCACATGGTCGAGTACAGTCACAGCACCGACCCCACTCCTGGTACCAAATTCTGTCTTGGTTATGTTTCTCTTGTTGAGACAAAATACCCGACACCCAAAGTTAGGGAAGGGAAGGTTGTTTCTTACAGTTTTAGGGGTTTCAGTCCATACTCAGCTGGTTCCAAGGCAGGGTGGCATGGCTGGGGGGAGGGGGGGCAGCCATTCATGGCGGCTGCAAGTGGCAAGAGCGAACCTCGCAAAAAAGGGAAAAACGTCTCCTTTCTGACCTTACATTGTATATTGGCTCCACCCCGGGCGGGTGCAGGACTCACACCTCCAATCTCAGCACTAGACAAGGAGTCAATCACAAGGGCTAGAGTCAGCCACTTCCATGACTGTGTGAGGCTTGAGGGGGGCCACTTACAAACCATAACACCCTGCTCCTACCGAAGACTTTGTAGGATCACTTAATGGGTCTGTGTGGGCTCTGACCACAGGCTTCTTTCCTGTCCTTACCTCCTGCATCTCCTCCCACCCTGGAAGTTGCATCCTGTTTGTCAGGTCAACAGTACAGTGTACCTGGGCTGTTCAGTTTGCTGATTGACCCCTCTGCCCTTTCAAGACCCAGTCCAGAAGTCACCTGTGAGTGTCACACCCGCTCCTCACCTCAGATGCTCCTTCTCAGAACCCCACAGCACTCCTTCATCATATCATTGTTTCCTCAGCTGAACTGCTATTTCCTGAAGTTACTGATTTATACTTGTTTCTCTAGCACCTGGGATGGTCTTTGCAAAGAATTGATAACTCATTATATGTTGACTTTTTCCTTTTGGGGGTGCAGGGGATCGAACCCAAGACCTGCACACTAAGCAAGCATTCTTCCACTGAGCCACATCCCTAGGCCTTGGCTTACTTTTGAAGGAAGACATATTTTAGAGTGTAAATAAGAGGGAAACTATGTATGCAATCCGTTTCCTTTGAGCTGTGTGTGTGTTACTGACTGCCTGACCCCTCCCTCCCCCATGCCCGGCTCCAAGCTGAAAAAAGCAGCATAAATCTTTCTGCAGCCCTTACGACTCATCGCACAGAACAGGATGAGCTCCTGTGTGCCTCGGTCTCCCCTGCTGCAGCCCAGGGGTAGGTCTGTTCCAGGGAATTAACTAGCAGTTGTTAACCTGCCCTTTCTGAAAGAGCTCAGAAGCGAGGAGAGGTCACTTTCCTTTCCAGGATACATCTCTGGCCTCACTTAGTTGCTTATCTCATTACTGAGGCTGAATGAAACATTGAAAAAAGGAATCTATAAGCATAGATTTAAAAAAAAAGTTTGTATGCTAATGCAGTGAAGGAAGAGACCCTATCCATTTTCCCTCTTTGAAGGTCCTTGTAATGTCAGTAGCCTTATAATCTTGGAATCTTCCAGAAAAAAAGGCCAATTACTGACTAATTGAAAAAGGGGAAAAAAATGGCAGAAGGCTTTTATGTGTATATATATGTGTGTGTACTGTTTTTAATTGCTTTGACAGTGCATCACATCCAGGACCTTGCACACACTAGGCAAGCGTTCTACCACTGAGCTACACCCCCAGCCCTACAATTATTTTTTTCACACACACACCCCCCCGCCCCCCGCGTTGGGCTTCTGGTATTGTACCTATAATGTTACATGGAGTGGTTCACTTTTTTTTTTTTAAGAGAAAAAAAAACCCAGGAAAATCAAGAAGCAAACAAACCAGAAAACAGCAACAACAACAAACAACAGTAGCTATATAGGTTTTCCAAACAAGATGATAGGAATTTTAACAATGGTTGTTATATTGCATATTGTTATCTTCAAAAGAGTTGCTCAGGTTACCAGATACAGGAATAAAACAAAACAGTGAAACGGAACAAACATTGCATTTCAAAACCAAGACAGAAAATCCCCCACAGTTGCCACAGTGTACACTGCTATCCTCCAAATAGATGCCCGGACCAGCAGCTCCAGACCTGCAGAGTCCATCAAGCAATATAAACACAAGCTATTCCTTTCACCTCAGTTGCTGCTGAGTTCCTCTGAATCAGCCAGTTGCTTATCGAGTTGGGAGGGGCTCTCTTCTTTCTCCTAGCCCCAGCACCAGCTGGCTCGTGAGAAGGCATGGTTTTTACCTTCTTCTTTGATTGGAATTTAGATGTTTCTGTTTCACACCTTTTGTTGGGATTTGATTGGTTGGTTGGTTGATTTGTTTTGAGACAGGGTCTCACTATGTAATTCAGGCTGGCCTGGTCTCAAATTTAGGGTGATCCTCCTGCCTCAGTCTCCTGAGTGCTGCTGGGATTACAGGGATGCGACACCACACCCAGCTTGTTTTACACATTTTTTAACAGAAATATGCCTCTTTCCTTGGGAAATATTTTATGTATGTATACTTTTTAAAAACATTTTTAAAATCACTTGAATTTCAAAATTTTTTTTTTTTAGCTTGGGGATGTGATAATGCCTGCCAGACTTCTTAGAACCCTCGCTGGATCTTACAGTGTATTATCAAAAGCACATTCATGCCAAAGATTGGTTTATCTAACTTTAAAACCACTTAAGGAGTTTGGAAATTCAACATGCAACAGCACCATGACAATCCACCGAAACCTGGAGTCGTACTTTCCTATTAAAGCAGCTGATGGCTTGAGCAAGCCTCGGGTCCTGGAAATGAACCAGAAAGCCTCCAGTGTGAGCAGACTGTCTCCATTAACCTCTGCACACTGCCAGGATGATAAAGTGCACCTTCTAACCGTGAAATCACTTGGTACTCACAGGAAAATGACCCATAAGCCAACTCTTTTGGGTTCGAAGTGGTTTATAAAAATACTAGACAGGCGTTACTCGACTACATCAGCTGAAACATTTATTCCAAAACAAGACTTTCCCCAGTTTAAAAGACCCCTGAAAGCATCCAGGACCAGGCAGCCATCCAGGACCAACCTTCCAGTTCTGTCTGTGAATGAGGTAAGCAGTGTGCTTGTGGCGCTGCGTTCGCCTGTCATTGCTTGCTGTCCAAAGTAATGTGTGCTGCTGTCAACACATCGATACTGGCAACCAACCCAGAATGCTTTCCAAGTCTTCGAAGCCTCACATAACATATCCAAGGGGACTCAAAATACTGATTTTTAATAATTTATGATACATATAAACTATAGGCAAAAAGATAAGTTTATAAAAGGATTAACTATAAGTTGGGGCTGGGAATGAAACTATAGAAAAGATCTTTTCTTTAAAAAAATCAAACCAGAAGTTCTTCATTAAATCTTAAAAGTTGCCAGATGTGGTGGCTTACTCCTATAATCCCAGCACTCAGGAGGATGAGACAGGAGGATTGGTGCAAGTTCCAGACCAGCCTGGGCTACAAAGTGAGCCCAAGGCCAGCCTGAGCTACATAATGAGACCCTGTCTCAAACATAAATTTTAAAAGTTGTGCTGGGTATATTGTGCACCCCTGTATTTCTAGCTCTCTGGGAGGCAGGAGGATTGCACATTTGATCCGAGCCTGAACAACTTAAGTACTTAGTGAGACCCTGTCTCAAGATTTTTGAAAGGGCTGGGAATGTGATTTAGTGTGAAGGCGCTAGGCTCAATCCCCAGTACCAAAAAAAATTTTTTTTAAATATAATCCAGCAGACAGGCAAACATTTGTTAACGAGTGGTAACTGAGGATTGAGGGTGAAATGAGGTGGTGAGACAGACTCAAAAAGTAGCTAGAAGGTTTTGCTTTTTTACTCTCTGAAGGTTCAAGGTTTTGTGTCTTTCCCCACCTCCACTGTAGAGAGATTTCTGCAAGAGTTTCAACTGCAATTTGCATTTTCCCTTTAAGTGACAGTCTAAGGTCAAAATCAACCCATTTCCTTCTGGGAAAAGATTTGAGGAACATCTTCAAAATTCATCATAGTTTCAAATAAGATAATGACAGTATTGAAAATGAAAACGGAGTAAGCATTTGCCATGAATGGAAATAACTGTTGTCGAGTACATAGTGTGAATAAATCTAGTTGAACCTTCAGTTCTGTAAAGGCAATGATTAAAGAAAAGAGGGACTCCTCGTAGATTGTACCCTTCTTGTCTGAGTGAGGTTGGGGTTGGGATGGAGGCGCACAAATGTCTTGAGAGAAGTAACTGTTTTGTAACCCTGAAATTTAAGTCATTTATTTTGTGGGCCCTTTAAGAGGACACATAATAGTGAGTTCAGTTGAACTTTTGCAGTATGTTCTCTCTTTAAACACACAAGAAAATAATAGAAAATCTGATGTCTCTAAGTTGACTGGGGTAGTGTAATTGTGGACCATCATTGTTTGAGTTCTTTGGGAAAGAAAGCAGCCTTGAGGTGTGGCTAAGCAGTGAGGAAGACTGGCTTTGGATTTTTCAGACAGGGTCTCACTGTATAGCTCAGGCTGGCCTTGAACTTGCAATGATTCTTCCTGCCTCAGCCTTCCAAGTGCTGGGATTACAGGCGTGCATCACCATGTTTGGCTTGAAGAATGACTGTGCCCTATGTTGAGAGCCACCCTGTTTTCCTATGGGAGTAATGGGACTGGTGACTCCTTCGTTCCAAGGTAACCCTTTCCACCGTTCTTGCCTGAGGCAAGGGTCTCTCTCTGCATGATTTTGGGAAGCACGTGCACCTTCCTGTTCCCACACTTGCTGCAGAGCAGGCATTTGATGTTGGCTGAGTGAGGTTTCAGCCACCCTCAGCATGGGAGTTAAATCTGCCTCGTCTTGATTGCCTGCCTGAACCTACTGAGATCCTCAGCCCACATCCTTTTGATTTCTGACTTAGAAGAGCGGAGGTAGCACTTTGTGAACACACCCTGCAGCACTCTGGTCTGAGCAGCACGGAGCCTGGCCTGAGAGAGTGACAGATGCTCCTTAGCATTGGTTCAGACCGATGCCACAACGCATGGTTAGAATGACTGGTGGGTGGTGGGTCGGCTTTTAAAAACAGATGCCACAGGGGTATAACTCAGCGGCACAGTGCCTGCCTGACAGGCATGAGGTCATGAGTTTTTTTCCTGGTACCAAAAAAAAAAAAAATAATAGTAGATGCCATGCCAGACATGGTAGAGAGCACCTATAATCCCAGCACTCTGGAGGCTGAGGCAGGAGGATCACCATGAATTCAAGGCCAGCCTGGGTGATGTAGTGAGTTCAGGGCCAGCCTAAACTACAAAACGAGGCCCTGTCTTTAAAAAAAAACAAACAGAAGCGAAGTGTATTGGTGTACACCTATGATCCCATCACTCTAGGAGGCTGAGCTAGAAGGATCACAAGTTTGACCCCAGCCTGGGCAACTTAGTGACTAAGTTAAAAAAAATTAAAAAGGCTGGGGATATGGCTCAGTTCAAAGGCCCTGAGTTCAATCCTCAGTACCTGAAAAACTAAAATAAGAAATAGAGTAGAACAGACCAGGATGTAATGCCCAGCATAAATACTGGTGGTTTGTGAAACTTGTGGCATTTATTGGTGTGTGCTTGTCTATATGTGTGTACACTGTATAAAATGATTTCTCATCATAGGTTGTGGTCAGAACAGCTTATAAGCTAAAGCAACTTGCCATCAATGTGGAATGACTTTTTTATAGCTTTCGTCTACATTTAGTACATAGGAGGAAAAAATACCTTTTTGCTTTTGTAAGTGCAACCTGTTTTCACTCACATTACTTCTGACATGAAAATGTGAGGTTCCCCCATCAACTCTCCAGATACAGCAGAGTTTCACAAGACTGCCCCCCATTTCAGATACCAGCCTCTAGTCCCAAGTTAACGGCTGTACTTCGGAGCAAGTGGCTATAAATTAGGGCTTCCTGAGACCCTGTCCTAGGATTTGAGTTTGCTGGAAGGGCTTGCAGAACTGCTTGTTAGGAAGGATGTCATAAAGGACACATGAACAGCTCTTGAAGTGGGTACACAGGATGCTTTGGCACAGGAACCTCTGTCTTTGGGGATGTGGACTGTGCCACCTTCCTGGCCTGTGCACCTCCTCATGTAGGTGTTTTCTGCAGGTTTCATCACATAGATAGGTTCACTCACCAACCTCCAGCTCTGCCTACTGCGCCTGAACTGGAGGGTGGAGTTCAAATTCCAACCTTCTAATCAGTGTTTGGTGTTTGTGGCAACCAACCCCCAACCTGAAACCATTCGGGAGCCCACTAGGGCTCATTTCCTGTCACTGGAAAAACTCCAGGGGGCCAAAAGAGCTGTGTGCCAGCAACTAGAGGCAGACACAAATATTACAACAAAAGATGCTCCTGTCACTTTGTGTCACTTAGGAAATCAAGGGCTTTAAGAGCTCTGTGCTAGAAGCCAAGGACAAAGAACATACATAACTGTAGTATATCCTGGTAGCTCAGTAAAAAAGAAGCAACATGGCCATCATACACTGTTTTTTAGTAGTACTACATGAATAAAAGTAATTTTTTTCAGAGTATGTGGTGCTATTAAGACAAGAATCATATGTTGATTTGTAGCCCCATCTGCTGGAATATGTCTTCTGTAGCCAGAGAAACAAAC
>RJWT010020989.1:0-17754 GCA_004365215.1 Cuniculus paca | reverse complement strand
GATTGGTTTAAGTCTCTTTTCTACTATTCAATTGCAATATGTGAGAAGATAGGAACAGCTGTTTTGAAGAAAACAGGGGACATTAAGGGAGCCATTGTTGGTTTCTTGTTGTCTGACATGAAGGCCTGTAATGCTTTCACTCTTTTGTTTTATCTGGTTTTATATTATTTTGTTTTGTTTGAGTTTATTGTCTGTGAATGTATGAACAACCATTTCGAAGAAGGCAAGAGACACTAGAGTAACCATTGTTAATCTCCTGTTGTTATGTTTTGAAGACCTGTATTGCTTGCAGTGTTCTGTTCTGAAATGCTATGTTTTGTTTGACTCTATGTTGTTTTTTGTTTTGTTTTGTTCTATTCTTTTTAAAATAAAAAAAAATGCAAAAAAAAAAGATAAGGAAATGAAAAAGGAAGTGTTTGAACTTATAAATACAAAATGAGACCACTGGATTTTTTTCTTTTCATATACATTGAATTACAATCTAAGAATTTGCAGTACATCAGCTAAGAGCCATTTAAATGCAAATTTAGTTTACTAATAATTAAAATGATGTACAAGAAGAAACTGGGCTCTCTTGAGTTGCTGATCTGATTGCTGGCTCAACTACTCTGAGGTAGGGCATTTTTGGCTTTGTGCGGAGGCAGAACAACTTTTGCTATTAACAGATCCATCATAAGCACTGTTTTCCATATTAAGCTTGTGTCTAATTTCAGGTTATCAAAGGAATCCATTTTTGCTTATGTAAGCCACTATTTCTGTCAGGGACCAAATCATTTCTAGAAAAGAACACCTATTTTAAAAAAGAAGCTAGAAAACAATGACAGATAAAAGTAAATGTACACAATCTGTTACTCCCAGACTGACTGAAGTGAGAAGATTCTACAGTTAGGAGTTAACTCACTTGAAGAAAAGGCCTACTATGGGTTGAGCCATGGGCCAGCCCTTGTGGGAAGGAAAAGTCATGCTGCTATGTTTTCTCTAGAATCTCTATCTGTAAAAAAAGGAGACACAGAAAAGACCTAGAAAGAATTATAGGGAGAGTGACAAGTACCCCAACTGCAACCCAAAACCTACTTATTTATCCCAAAGTGCCAACACTGCAATTAAACCTGAATACTGAGGTTTTTTAGCTTAGAAAAAACAACTCGTACATTAACATCTTTTGTCTTAAGAGAAAAATAAACAACACACATGCCATAGGTTTGCTACCATTGTTGCATCGTTTAGAACAGATGACTACAACTGGAGCTCAGGAGGGGACAGAAAAGAATGAGCTAAGTGGGGCATGGTGGCATGTACATGTAATCTCAGCACTTGGGAGGCTGAGACAGGAGGATCATTGTGAGTTCAAGGCCAGTCAGGGATACATAGCTAATCTCAGCAGGGAAGATTCCAGAGCCTGAGGAGGATCCAAGGTAACAAGGCAGCAGAGAGAGGACCTGGAGAGAGAGGGATGGGACCAGACATGCCAGCCAGGAAGGACTGACTGATACACAGAATGCGGGCAAAACAAACAGGACAACATGTGAAGAGTAGCCAGGAGAACTGCCTGATTGGAGTAGGTTACTTTGAGGGACAGCATCAACAGGTAAAACGAGCCTCTTTCTGAATGTCTAGTGGTTGACCTTTCATGTCCTTGCCTCCATGGAGATAGCATGAAGCTTTGAATAAAACTTTCCTATAAAACTCCCTTTAACATCAATCCATGGCTGTAATACCTTAGTTTTGGGAGAAAACAATATTGAGGAGAACATGATATTGTGAAACGTGAAATACTCATGAATGATGACTTAGTACTGATTATTCTTGTTCAAACACCAACTACTAATGGGGTGCAAAGGTACAATGGGCAAAAATTGTGTCATAAAAAGCAAAATGTTTTTAAAATTTATTCACAAATATTTCCTGGGCATCTGCTGACACTGTGTTTGACCTCTGTTGCCCTGAAATTTAATCTAATGGGGTGACTCTGACTCTGACCAGTGTTCTAGGTGCACAGGGAAGGACAGCTAATGGAGATCACAATTTAGGAGAACAATGAATGATTTGGTGTGTTGGAGGAGTAGAAGGAAGGGGTTCCTGACACAAGGACTAGATGGGGTGGGATGAGATGAGGTGAGCACAGCTCAATACATGTAGGGGCAATGTGTTTGCCTCAGAATTTGGACCTTGTTCCATGGGGAGCTAACAATGAGCTTTCAACAAGGATACATGATGTGATCAGGTCTGGGTCCAGAAAATTCACTCTAATTTAAGCATGGGAAATAGATGAGAGGGCAGTACTGGAGACAGATGAGTCAGGAGGCTACTAAACATGCTGAGGGCCTAGCTGGGACATCAGCAGAGAGGACATAGAAACACAGGCGATACTTAAGAAGTATGAGCCACATGGTTTAATATGGTTGACTGACAGGAAAGAAGAAAAGGAAAGATTTTTCTCACTTTTGAGTTGAAAATCTGAGTACATGGTGATACACGTATTATTCAAAGGGAAAAGAAAAGAAAAGGCTCATATTTGGTCATAGTGGTGAATGGAGCTAGAGGATAAGGAAATGAGTTTATTCTGAGATAGACTATATTTGAGGATCTGCAGGTCAACATGTCTAGATGCAGAAGGAAATAGGGACCTGCAGCTCTGGAGAGATATCCAGGCAGGAGAGAGTCTGAGAAGTCTTCTGTATAGAGATGATAACCACATGGAAAAGATTTTCCAGGGTGAGTATAATGAGTGAGAAAACAAAACAGCCTAGGGCAAAACCCAGGGCTAGATGGATAGAACCAGAAGTCAGAAAGGAGACTGAGAAGCCGTGGCCAGAATGCTTTAAAAAAATACAAAATGTGCATAGTATTTCAAGGAAAGAAAGGATTTAGAGAGAAGGCTGATCAATCAGTCAACAGGGTGTCATAGGCTGCAAGGAGGCGAGACCAAGAACTGAAAAGCATTCACTAGAGTTAGCTATGAAGATTTAAATAAAGGTTACAGCCAGGCTGCAAAGGTCTAAGGCTGGGCAGGCAGGTAGAAGACAGACACTGAGTTACTGCAACTTTTTCCAGAAATGAAGAGAGAAATGATAGAAACCTAGGATGGGTTTTTAAAAAGACAGGAGGGACTGGAGCACAAAACTATTGATGGGAAGAAAGCAATGGAAAGGAAGTGGTAGTAAGTACAGGAGACGGGAGCCTGAGAAGGTACGAGGGGCAAGGGCCCAGAACCAGCAAGAGGGTTTGATCTTCATTAGAGAGACTGCCTTTCTCTTCAGAGGAACGAAAGAAAGGATGAGGGTGAATAAGGAACTTTTCTTCCTTGAACACAACCTGACATGAATTCCGGTATACATTAGGAGGCAACTATATTCAAGATATTTTTTCTATGTATCTTAGACTAGGGTAGCTATGGCACTGATTTAGAAAAACATAGTTATATTATTATCTATGGCACTGATTTAGAAAAACATAGTTATTTTATTTTATTAAAAATACTTGGCATCCAGGAAAGCTATGGAAAGGGCCTGTCTGCCTGGGAGTCCTGTCAAAATATCATTTAAAAACCATTCTGAATTCACTAGAAAGGAAATGCATTCAGTACATGTCCTTGCAGGGGATAATGCCTTATTTTGCTAAGATGAGTAATGCATGTAAAATACTTAAAAAAAAAAAAGACTATGCTTACTGTCAAATCCATGCTTTACTACGAAAGGTTTTGATCATGTACTCCAACAACCACCTAGAAATGCATGTCTGCAAATTCAAAGGTTATAGAGCTTGCAGAAACTATTTTAGTCAGAGCTTATCAAATACATTAAATCAGTTTTTAGGATTGATTCAGATGTTTCTCCTCATTTTTAGAGTTTAGATATTTGGACACATATATAGAAATGTTTTTGTTAACACTGAGTTTGAATGTTTACCAAATTTGTTTTCTTTTTTTGTGGCACCGGGGATTGAACTCACGACCTTGCGCTTGCCAGGCAGGTGCTTAGGCCTGCTGAGCTAGATCCCCGGCCCTCAAATTTGTTTTCTTTAGGACAGAATTTTCCCTCATTTTATACAAGAGCCACTTGGAATTTAAAGATGGGTTGTCACAGAAAAGAAACTTTATTTATCATATCCTTGACTTTCTTCTAGAGAGAAGCACTTGTGTACTCCTAGGACCCACCTCCCTGAGAGACACTTTAGCCATAAACTAGACCTGAACTGAATTTTCTTGACACAAAGGAAAAGTTTTATATTTTCAATAGCTTTGGGAAGTCAAGGGCCATCTCACTAGGAAACAGAGATGTGAGTTGTGCCCAATCACTGACCAAAATGACCCACCTGCTTCTTTTCTCTGGAATAAAAATATAAATAAGGCAGAGCCACTAACTGAGAAAGGCCAGAGTCAAGGGTTGGCACCTAATGTCAGCCCTCACCCTAGTCAGGGCCATCTGACTCCACTGTGTGCCCTCGAGTGAGTGGCTCAGACACCACTGGCTCTTTGTAGGGGCAGAAGCAGTGGTGAGATCTCTTATCAATGAGGCTCAAGAAAGCCCTCCCAGTTTCTAGGTTTGTATGCTGCAGTGATGCTCTACAGTTGGCTCTCCCTCAGAAACTACCACTAATTTAATGTGAGAATTTTGTTTAATATAGTGAAGACTATATTTTCTTTTCTTTTTTTTTTTTTGGTACCGGGTATCGAACTCACGACCTCGCACTTACCAGGCAAGCACTTGAGCTACTGAGCTAAATTCCCCACCCTAGGACTATGTTTTCAAAAACCAGTAACGTTCAGGTGGGAAAACAAAAATACCTGTTTGTGTATATCTGGGGATGGGGCAACCAGAGTAAAGCTGGAAGGGAAACCCCTAGATCTGAAATACGTTGAGAGAGGCAATTGGTGGGGGCGGGAGGAGAAAGAAAGAAAAGATTTCAATCCTCCACTCTTCACCCCGGCCCACCCAGCTTGAAGGCAAGGGTGTTTATTTTAACATCTTTTGTTTCTCTCCCCGAGGTACCTCCTCTCCTTTTTGGGTTGCTGATCTCATACAGAGAACCCAAGAAGCCCCGAGGGCGCGAGAAGAAAGTCTGAAGTCTCGCTCTGTCTTGGACCCCAGAGCTGCGGAACTGAAGCTACCCGTCAGGTTTCATCCCAAGAGGGGCCGTCTTCCTGCGTGGGGGAGGAGACTGATGTGCGCCCCACGCACCAGCGGGCAGGCGCGCCGTGGTGCTGTTCATGGTGCTGAAGCCCACGCCATTGGCGTGGAGAGTATAACCCACCCACAGGCTTGGGCCGCCAGGGGCTCCCGGGAGGGAATGATGTGAGGCGAGTCTGCAAACAGCTGCCACCCACAAAACTACAGCCAGCTCCACAATTTGGCTTCAAGTCTAACTCAGTGGTTCACTTCTCTGCAACTGCAAAACGGTTGTTTCACTTTTTCTCTTCCCCGGGGATTTCACAGAGTTCATCCTGAGCTTGCTGATCTGGCATACGTATCTCCTTGGCTAATTCTAACTCTCTCTCATACTCTCTTCTATGTACAAGACCCAGCTTATGCAGGGCACCTTACTTTTCGCACAACTCTCTGGCACCATCGACTGAGCTATTCGTCCACACATACCATTCCTCTTCTTTCTGACATGTATTTCTTACTTTCCCTGTCTCTCCTCCCCTAAGCACTTCTTAACTAAGTGGGACACTATAAACTCAAAGAGAAGGTGTGCGAATCACCTCATTTATGAGACAAATTGATTGGCGTCTCCTCCACTATGAATTAGAAGTGACACTGGTTAGCATCCCGAGGGGGAAGGAAAAAGCTCCATAAGATATTTTTAAGGAAGGTAATATTTGCATGAGTGACCTCGAAGACGGCGAATGGGAACACAGATACTTGGATGGAAGTGAAAGAAAGAGTTCGGATCTTGTTGAAGGGCAGGGTTGATTGCAGTTCAAAGACTTCCAGCAGGTGGCATTCTAGGTCGTGGTGCTCTTGGTGGAAGGGGGGGGGCTGCTCCCGCTCGCGTTAAACCCTCCCTCTAACTGCAACCCCTAGTCATGTTTGGAGGTCTGTCTTCCTTTTGATCCAAGTACTTATCCAGACTATATTCCTGCTAAAAGCACCGAGTGTGCAATTCTATTTACTGTAATGCACAGTAATGAAGGAAATATAAATAGAAAAGAGAGGGTCAGTATAAGGATTTTTTTTTAATGTGATTGATGCTCAGATCAAAACTGTTTAATCATCAATAACATGATTCAGCAGTTGGGAAATGTAAACACGTTGTGCAACTACTCGATTTGATCAAAGCGCTGGAGGGGGACCATAGGGCTGGGCTAAGCCCTGGGGAGGACAGGGCCAGCAGAATGCCCCTTCCTTCCCATCAGGGTGGAGCTGGCTATGCCAACAGACTAACTGGACCTACATACAGACTGATTGGTGTGACCTTTGTCTTTTGCAGCACACACGCAGTTGGGCTGGGGTTAATGGCAGTTTGCAAGGAGCTCCAATTGAGTAAACAAAAAATGCCTTGCCCTGTTCTAATGGAGCACATTATTCCAAGGCCTAAGCCTTCATCCAGGCCCCTGCAGCTGCTCTGCAGGTCAGTGCTACCAATAAAGCAATTAGCCAATGAGAAAACTCTTCTTCCCTGAGGGGGACGTGAGGGTTTTGTTGCAGTTGCAGCACTTTGCTTTGGGTTTTAAACAGGCAATCCAAGTTGATCTGAGCCTCTCATCAGACTCTAGGATAAAGACAGTGAAATTGTGTGTTTGCTGAGTGTGATATTTTAAGGGCCTGGTCCCTTGTTCAATACAGCCTGGAGAGCTTACTGCTTCCTGTTCAATTAACCTGAACCATAGCTGAACTCTGCCCTTTGAACTCATTCAGCAGATAAATACATTAGCTCACCTAAGGAATCATTAATATTTTTCAATCACATAAAACAAACATGAATGTCTAAAAACAACTCAAGAGATAGCCAATTAGGAATAGCTCATGTACCATGCTGAAAAAAAAAAGTCATGAATGTATGCTATTTATGGCAAAAAAAGGGCCAGGGAAGAGATGAAATGGATCATGCCTACAGCTCTAGAGACAAAGGAGACTTTCATTTTCATATCTGTAAGAGGAATGTTGGGCAATATTTGGCAATTCCTATTCCATCTATACAGCTTTACAACAAAAACTGCTTTTTATTAGCTTTTGCCTATTTCCATTGGAACACACAGCTCCAAGCCTCCTCTCTTAAGCGACTTGTGTCCATGCTCATATGCGGAGTGCAAATAATTGCACTTTTAGGGACAATTCTATGCCCGATTTTCTACAAATGAACCAGCAGCATTACTGCTCTTTAGTGATCCAGCTTAAATGAATCAAGTAGTCTGATTGAAAGAATTTTATAGTAGAAAATGCTGTTCCTAAAACATTGAAACTTTATGCACATACATGAATTTTTCTTTATTAAAAAAAGATGTTAAATGCATCCGTTTTTGTCTTTATTCCTGCATGTCATCTTAGAAGAATGAGAAAAACATCCCCAACTGGGTCATTACACATTTCAGCTTGATTTAATTTCACTTCCCACAATTCTGCCTCCTGACCCTCTACCCTCCCACCCCCTTTTCATTTTTGTTTGGTTTAGAGTGTGGGCTTAATGCCCAGCTATCCTAGATGAGAACACTTAAAGGAATATCACAAGCATGAAGGGTAAATCTATTGAACGAGGGTCTTTAACTATGTGGTTTCCTTAAAGGGAAAGGTTGGATCAATAGGATCAATATGAAAGGTTTCCCTGGCCCTGCATAAAAGGGTAAGGGCTTCTCTTTTCACTGGTTTAACTTTACTCTCTGACAAATGCAAATCAATGGATCTGTGTTTACAACAGATTCTCTAACAGACTCAACTTGGGCAAAGCCCAGAGCCTTGCCCTGTGGGGTGGGGAGCCCAAGCTTGCTGCAGAGGGGAGAGCTTCAAGCTCAAGACTGCAGCTGAGTGGAGAGCAAGCTGGTGATGGCTACCAAGCACCATTAAAAGATGAGGCTTGTTCCCCATCCAGATCCTGCTGCCTGTGACCTTTCCAAAGAGGGTAGCAATATAGCACACCAAAAATGTTCCATTGAGGATGCCAATGCAATATAAATATAAAACTCACATTCTCAGATCTTGTGAGCAGTCAACCTGCTTCCTGTCAATTTAGATCTTGGAGGCTAGCTGCACAGAGGAAGCTGTAGTGAGGTCTCTGCAATTGTAGCAGGATAATTATTTGAGCTGCAGTAGTGGTCTTTCTGCCCCTTCTAGGGTGTGGCAACTGGCTCTTTTTAGTAATGATGAGGCAAACCAGTAAAATTACAGGCTTTTTACCTTTAATTTTACCTTTCCTTTTAAAAATGTGATGCTTTCCAGAGATTACATGACTTCAAGTCAATACCAGTTACAGAAAAATTATTTTTCTTCCTGCAGGAGAAAGTATATGTATATTTGATTACACGAGCCAAAGTCCAATGCTGATTAAATTACACTGGAGGTGTGCTCCCAACCCAAACAAAGTCTGCTTTCTACTGAAAGAGTAATGGATCCTCAAATGGTGAGAGAGGCGCCAAGGTGGAATGAAGAGCCTCCCTGCCCTCTGGGACAATTTGTGTGGGACAGTTTTTCATAATAAATGTTCATGGCTTCTAGGAATTCTGCTCTGCAAGTGAGATTATCTTTACTCACATAGCCCATGGCCTATCTCCAGGCCTTGACCCTCTATACTATGCCAGGCATCAAATGGCAACAGACTTCCCTACCTTCCCGTTCTCTACTCTTCAAAGCCCTGTGCACTTTGGACAGGCATTGTCTTGAGTGAGATTTGGAAATTAAAAAGCCTTTCCCAGGCCAGGGGGCAGGGCAAGAGGGGAGTAAAATGATCAGTGCAATATGTGTATGTATAATTGTCCGAGATGAATGTAATTACATGTCAAAAGTATCAAAAGCCTTTCCCAAAGGCACTGAGACTGTTATAGGGAAAACTGAGTGAAGTGGAATAATGAAGCCCTTCTCCTGGATAAGCCACCTCTGTCTCCACACAGAAATGAAATGATCCCACAGAACTTCTTTATAATGGGCTCCCTCCATCAAGAAGTGTTAGCCTTCTGGAGGAAGTGAATTTGCTCAGGTCAAGGGAAAAAGGATTCCTAAAAAAATCAGGAAAAACAGCCAGAGTCTTGCAGATGAACTTTAAGGCCCAGGTCACCTTTATCTGTACTCTCTTCCCCAGGGCCATTTATCCAGGCAATTATTTCTACTTATGCCCTCTTCATTTCTCCTCCTTTGGCAAAACTCCAAAAGTCAAATCCCTCTGCTTCTTCTTGGGGGTTTTGCGTTCCTCCAGGGACCCGCATACATGAGACCACTTTTCATGAAGACAGTTTCTGCCAACTTCAGTCATTAGAACTTTCTTCTGAGAGTTCTCCAACCCTGTTCCTCTGGACTACTTTTAGAAATGGTCCAGAGAAACTCTCTCTTACATCAGGAAGTCACCCTAAACTGAAGTCCTGGAAAGTTGGCCCAGGATTCTGTTGCCTCTAGGCAAACCTGACTCAAAAGCAGAGGGGAGCAGCTGGTAAGACTTGTGTCCCTCTCTCTGTCAGGAGAGAAACAATCCAGGGTAATTTACTTACCCTCTGCTCTACACCCACCACTCAGGAGGACTCTTGCTCTGTCTTGGGATAATAAAATGGGCATGGGAAAGAATCTAAGACTCAACTTTTCAAAGGCCCACTCAGCTCTCCTGAAGTCTAGGATTCCAAATAGGGATTCTGGGGAGGGACCCAGTTTCCTTACAGCAGAAGGAAATTATACCTTCCTTAGTGGCTTATTGGCCTAGCTTACCATAGCTTTTAGGAGCAGAATGGGGCACTTTCTGGCTAGGAACCTAGGCAGTGTATGCAAGCTCCCTTGTTTAGGAAAAGTCATTGGTAGAAAATGGGAAAGAAATACCTGCTCACCCTCTGGCAAAGCTCAAAGCAAAACAACCCAGAAAGTGTCCCATATTTCTCTTTCTGTTCCCTTTTTTTTCTCACTGTTCTTGAAGGAAGAAAGATACTCCTTTCCCTCCAGAATGAAACTTTCTCTTGGAGGAAAAAATTTTTCTCAAGCTGAAGGATGTGCAAACTTCAAAAAACCCAGAGTAATGGAGTTGTCATCCCGTCTCCCACTACAGTCCTAAGTCTTTCAGTCTTTGCATAAAACTTACTCCAGTGTTTCATCTGGAAGTATGAGCCATGGCCTACCAAGGAGATGTGTTAGCAAGGTGTGCTGGTGACCCACGAAGGTAGAAGGAAGAACTGAAAAGTTCTTTCTTTTCCATTTAGTTCGGGTGTCTCAGAGAACCTTCCCCTACTTAGGATGGGCCTCTGACGTTCCTCGGAGTGATAGGGAACGAGTAGGCTGGATGCTCTCCAGTTGGCTTTTCCTCTCATCCTACCCTAGCCGAGATAGGAGACAAGATTCTCCCTAGGTTTGGCCCCGATTTGGCCAAAACAGAGCTGACTACTTTGAGGGATAAAGTCCTGGCTTTTGTTATTGGGGAGCATTTAACTGCCCAGGTGCATAACCCAGAAAGAAGCCTGCAAGTGGGACTTTTAATACAGAAACCTGTAAGTACAGAGGAGATCAGCAGATCATTTGTCAAGCAGCTTTAACCAAATCATCTCCAAACTTGGTCCTTCGAGCATACCCAGAGGGACCTTCAAAATCATCGGGGCTTTTCCCGGAAGATTGGAAAAAAAAAAAAAGTCGATCTGAGGCCTGTCGATCCAGGTTGGGTCACGGGCGACCCAGGACAGCCAAACACAGGTGCGCTAGGAGCCATTCTACCCAGCAACTCGGTTGTTCGAGCCGGGAGAGGGTGGAAACCTCGCAGGAGGCGCGAACCCTGGTGCCGAAGGAGCTGACTAGGGCCGCGCGTGGGAGGAGTTGCGGTCAGACCTGAAAACCCGGCCGCAGCTGGGAAAGCGCTCGGCGGAGCGCCGGGGAGCCTGGGCGCTGGCGAGCACTCTGCTGGGAAGAGCGCGCCGTTGGACTTACTGGAAACGCGCCGGATCAGGTTCCAGATCAATGAAATCTGGGTCCACACGTTTACGTTATTGTTGCCAGCATTAATGCTCTTTTAATCTTCTAAACATTATCAGCATCGATCTCCTTCCATATACACATTTGTTTGAGAAAGTGACAGAACCACACGGTGGAAAGCCTGGAATAAAAATAAATGCGTGGCCTCTAGAGTGGAGGGCGCCCAGCGTCCTGGGATATTTCTCGCCTCGGCTCCCTCCCTTCTTCTAGTGTCTCTTCCACTGCCCACTCCCGCTCACCCAAACGCTTATTAGGAAGGCGTTCTCCGGGCACCCGGCACCCGGACCTGATCAGGCGAGGATGGTAGAGGCTTTTTCAATTATTAATCCGATTCGCCAGCAGGCATACATTTCATCTGTTCCGTACCGGCGTGGGGTGCGGCGTTTGGGCTCTCCAGCCTGGATCCCCCATTAAACGGCAGGGAGAGGTGGGCTTGGGCCCGAAAAGTAAGAGGGTGAATGGGGATGGGGGCGCGCTACAAAGGAAATCCCCTAATATATCTCTTGGTCCACGCTACCCAAGGGGGTCCCCGGCGAAGCAGAGGGCAGGCGAGAATGTGGTGCCCCTGGCAGGAGCTGCAGCGCACCGCCCAGGCAGTGCCCCGCGTGGTGGGCGGCAGGTGGGACATCTTGGATTGGCTAAGGGCCTTCAGCAGCCTGAGTGGACTGTAGCCTGGCCTTGGGGACCACTTCCTGGAGAAGGCTGCGCCTCTGTCTGCGGTGGGGACTGGAGGCCAGCTCTGGGCAGATCGCTAGCGAATCAGGGCTCTCGGGAAATGGAAACCTCAGTGGAGAGTGTAAGGGGGCATCCCACGATGCACCTTTAGGTTCTTGCTTGGGTTTTCTGTTACTCCTTGCTCCTGTTTTTGCTTGGTGCAGAGATCTCTCGGGCTCAAAGCCGGAGTTGTGTGTTTGAAACCTTGGAATCTGTCCTCACTTCCTCTTACCGGGTTAATAAAAACCTGTCCCTTGAAGGGGCAGGTTTTGGGGACCCCAGAAGACCCGATGGCAGGCTTCCAAATAACGGCTGCCCTGGCTGCCCTTTCCGAAGGAAATTGTGTATTTGGGGTTCATTTCTCTGAAATGTAGTGCCGGGAACCCTGAGTTTTCCCCAAGTCTTGTCCCTCTACTTTTAAAGCGTCACTCCCTTGGCTAGTCTGAAGCAGCGGAATCCAACCTGGAAATGCAGGAGGGGCAGGAGGGACCTGTCGTGGTAGTGGCAGAAAGTCCTTGGCCCAAGGGTGGGATTTTTGGTCAGTGTTGAATCAGACTTCTTTACTCTGAGGCCCCTCAATCTCTGTCTGCTGGGAACTCCAGTAGGATCCAAAGGGACCCAAAGTGAGAAGAAAGGGAAGTGAAAGGAAAAAGACTCAGGTCGGGACAAGATGGGGGGCTGGGCAGTGGGCCAAGTGCTGCCCTGTTTACCCCTGGGGCCCAACAGGGGTGGGTCCTGGCGTTTGCGGTAGGGATTCCGATCGATAGCCCAGGCAGAGAAAGCCTCCGCTTTTCTTCTCCATTTGCTCCTGTCCCTTAGCGCTCCTGAGCACATAATACCTACTTACCAGTCCCAGTTTCTGAGCCAGTTTCTGAAGAGACTGATCTACTGACCCCAAACTGAAAAGCCTTCTATGTAATAATAACTACTCAACACACTTGTAGTTGCTGATAAAATGGCCAGATAAAAAGGTAAAGCCCTTGTCCCTTTTCAACGCAGGGTAATAAAACAGACACATCTGAATGCTTGAGCAAAGCGAGTCCTCAGCCGCACCACCCGCTCGCAGGAGGAGGCATCCATCTCCTGCCGAAAAGCCCACTGCGTGGGCAATGCAGTTTGGATGTCTGCCCTTCGGAGTCACCCCCAGAACTCTCTGGATGCCACAGGCGTCCTCACCCTACCAGTGGTTGGGGCTGTTGTACAACCTAATAGTAAGCAATCACTCTCCGTGTAGCTTTTAGACTCATATAGGCAGAAGGCACGTGTTTTCAAAAGCCGTGTCCTTTGCCGGACAGGCGTGAGGGGGCGGCAGCGCTCTGAAATCAGCCGGAGAATAGCTATCCTTCTGCATTTAACTGTACCTCCAAGAGCAGCTGCAAGTTCTTTCTGCCACCCCTGTGCCCAGGAAACCAGCCCTTGCTGGAGCCGGCCTAAGAAGGCCTGCGGCATTTAGGGGAAATCTAAAACAAAGAGGTGCACTACTACATTGAATTGTCAGAAGCCTCCAGTTTATTTAGCCTCACTACTCTCTCCTCACTTTACCTTATCTTTGCCAGGAGCCAAGAACAAATCTGAGAATCATAGGAGAGGATGAAGATGTAACTAAAAAAGATAAACAGAGGGAGAGAGACACAGAGAGAGAGAGACACACACACAGAGAGACAGAGATAGAAAGAGACAGAGACGAGACAGAGACAGAGAGACAGAGAGAATATGAATAAATATATAGCAGACTTATAAATCAACTCAAAAGTATCGAGAGTCCAACGATTGGGGGAAGCTCTTTGACGGAAAGATGGTGTTCGCTTTCTTAAATCACCATGGGAAGGTTACTGAGTGGAGATCGAAATCCCCCAACTGCGGACCAAGGAGCAGGCTGTCAGCACGGAAACGCCCCCTCGCCAAGTCGGAGTGCATATGCCTGTCACATCCCGCAGCCCTGTCCTGCGTCAGTGGAGTGCGTCCCACAAGCTGCGCCCCGCGGTGCAAGAAAAGCGCCAGGGAGTGGGAGTGCGAGCCTGAGCGCTCAGCTCCGAAAGCGCTCTATGCGCCGCGGGATTGCCAAAGAGCTCCTCCGGACATTCGCGCTATGCAAATCAACGACACCGTGAATTGTTCCCTCGGAACGCATGCTTGACCTCTCCCCACCCCAGGCGAGAGAAGCTCCCTATCCTGCCTGCACTAGCATACTGGACGTGCTCCTCAGTTGAGGGTCTGGACACTTTGTCTCTCTGGGTTCTTGTCTCAATCCTGGGGCAGAGCAGTAGACAGGCGCGCGGCTTTGGGTCTTCGCGCATAAAACTGCGCTACTATGTACCACTCGCAGCTACTGCTGAGTCTTTAGCCCTGGCTCCCGCACCCGCCTCCCACACGGGAGGTTTCTGTGCTCCTAGAACAATAGAGGGTTGTACCTCGCGGCTCGGCCGCTAGAGGAGGCACAAAGAGCCGAGCCCGCTCCAGAACAATGTAACCCGCGCGTCGACCCGTCCCCTCCCGTGGACTGCAAGCCCTCCCGTCGCCGGGCCAAGCGCACAATCAACGCCCGCTTAATGCAAAGGCGGAGCTTGCAGCCTACAGCCGGCCGAGACGAATTAACTAACCCGCATCTTAATTTCTTGAGCTCTTACCTTCTGCCAGAGTCCCCGCACACCTCAGCAAATGCTAGCCTACACTAGAAGCCGAGCAAGGGCGGCTGGCGAGTGAGGCAGGGTGTTTTCAGCTCTGTCTCTCCTCTCTGGTCCTCCCAAAGCGATGAATGTAAAAGTCCCAACCTTCGTCCTTGCACCCTCCCCTTGCTGTAGACACTGGTGACAGAGCTCGCTCTTTTAGTCAAGACAGGTCAGAAAGTCCCTGTGCCAACACCAAGGCAGAGATGGACTCTGGGAGTGGTGGTGTACCCTGGCTGCCAGTTCCCCAGTCGGCAAGGTTATGCCTCCTGCCAACGACCAAAGAATTTGGCTAATATAATAGCTATGAGGGGAGAGGAGAGAGCCTTTTCTCGCCTAAGAAGCAAAGCTTCTCAACTCCCTCCTAGAAAGACTAGGCAGCCTAGAAAACTGAAATGTGTTGTCTAAGAGTTCCAAGTGCATAAGATTTAGAGTCATTCCCAGTTTCTGATGCGTCCTGGAAAGAGGGCTCCTAGCCAAGACCGCGCCCCCATCTCGAGTCTCACTGCTAGGAAAAGTCAGAAACAAGGGCAAAGGTTGGCACACTGGGAGGAGGGCAAATGGAATCAGGGGTTGGCGGGAAATGAAAGCTCGGGGACAAGAACACAGGAAAGAAGCGGAGGAAAAGTGAAAAAAGAAAAGGGAGAAGAGAAGGAAAGAGAAAATGGAAGAAAAAGAAAGACGCAAAGAAAGAGGAAATGAGATGAGATGTAGAGGAGCTGAGAAAGCCGAGAGAAGTAAAGGGAAGTACAGACTTGGGCCCTTCAAGCTCGGGGGAGCCTCTCAGCTGTCTGACTTCTGGCTGCACCCCTGCACTTACCTGCCAGGCGTAAGGCAGACATACGCTGGAACTCGGGCTCCTGCAGCCACTTCCACATCCTGCGGAAGGTCTCCCTGCCAGATTTGAGTTTACTCCACGGTTTTGGATTCCGGAGCAGGTCAGAGAGAGTCCCCTGAGACCGGCACAGCACCCGCTGAGCGAAGATCGCCTGTGGGATGCTGTAGCGCTTCAGCTCTGCGGTGATGCGCTGGGCAACCTCTTTGGTGTTGATCTCCTCCAACTGGCCCGACGTGGCCACCTGCGAGCCCGACGAGGACGATGGGGGACGCTCTCTGCTGGGAGCCAGCACTGGCCCGTGGGACTGAGTGTGGCTCGGGTGGTGCAGGCCATTGAGGTGGGACATCATGGCCGCGGGCGGGGTGCCAAGGCCTCGGGACAGGTGTTGCTCACCGCGGGTCAGCATGGCAGTGTGGTGCGCGTCAAAGTTGGGGCTGAGCATTTTGTCATGGCCCGGTGGACCGTAGTTGGGCAGGCTCTGCTGCGCATTGTGGAGGCCGCCCAGCCCGTTGCCCAGCGGCGTGGCAGCCAGTGGGGACAGGCTCTGGCTCATGCCGGGCATCTCCTTGTAGGGGCTGTAAAGGTTGTTCATGGTCGGGAGCCCGCGCTCGTCGCGCATCAGGGTGAAGCTGCCGCTGACGTTGCCCGACAGACGCTGGTGGTGGTGGTGGTGGTGGTGGTGAGGGTGGTGGTGCGGATGCGGGTGGTGGAACTTGTCCGAGACGGTGGAGATGGGTGGCAGCGGCTGGAGCGGCGTCAGCGTGGTGTAAGTGTTGCTCATGCCCATGCCGGGCGGCGACGAGTCGCAGGACATACTCATGGCGTGGTGCAGCGGGATGGAGAGCTCGGGTCGGTAGTCGCCGCCATCCAGGATCGAGGCCATGCTGGTGACCATGGCCGAGCGCGATGCTGCCGCTGCTGCCGCCGCCGCGGTGCCCAGCTCCTGGTGCGCCGTGGGCGGCGGCGGCGGGCCGCGCAGCGAGCCGGCGGCGCCGCGGCCCGCGTGGTGGGGGCTGGGGCTGGCCAGCAGCTCCTGCTCATGGCCGGGGCCCCCGCCGCCCCCGCCGCCGCCCCCGCCGCCACCCCCGCCGTTGCCGCCGCCGGCCGGCCCGTGCAAAGTGCCCAGACTTTCCATTGTCAGCTCCGGGTTCATGGCGCAGCCTTCTAGGTCTTTGGTGAGGCATCGATAGGCGGTGTAGGCAGCCTTCATTCAGTCCATCGGGGCCCGGAGGCGGCGGGGGCGGCGGGGGCGGCCGGCGGGCTGGCGGGGCGCGCGTGGCGGGGCCTGGCCGCAGGCGCGGGGTGGGCGCGGGCGCGCGGGAGTGTGTGCAAGGGGAGCGTGCGTGCGGATGTGTGCCCCGGGCTGCGGGCGGGCAGGCGCGCCCGGGGTGGGGGCGGGGTGGGGGCGGCCGGGGCGTGCGTGCAGGGTGGGGAGGGGTGGGGAGGGAGGGAGAGATCACCGGGCCCCGCCGCTCGGGCCGGCGCGCTGCCTCGCCATGTCCGAGCCCGCTCCGGCGCCGACGTCTTCTGTTTGGGTTAGCGGGAGCTGTCCAGAAGGGCTCTGGGCTCGCTGGGGCAGCCAACCTACCCTCCCGGACCCGGGGCGGGGCGGTGCTCGACGGGCGTCGCGAACAGCCACTTGGAGGCCAGCGCTGCCCTGGAGGGCGGGCCTTGTTCCAGAAACTACCAATAGGTGCGGAGGGGGCGGTGCCGCGCGGTTCACGTTTGGCTGACGGCTCGATGCCTTTTTTCCTTCTTTGCTACTGGAATCAAACGTCAAGGAGAGGGAGGGGGTGGGGAAAGAGAAAGAGAGAGAGAGAGGCTAGAGTGGGAACGAGGGGGAGAGATTATGTGAAAGATGCCGTGCTATGTCCCTCTTGGGCAGCTGCGATCTGGGGAGAAAGATTATTGCTTTAGTCCGTTCGCCTCCACCCCAAAGCTTTTTTCGAGGCTGGTGAGCCGAGAGGGAAGGACTCTGCTCTGTGTTGGTGTAAAAACAAACGCGCGTCTCTTAGCAAGCCACTTCCCGAGTCCCTCGCTGGGAGCCAATAGTTAAGCCTTTAAAAATGCAAGAGCTAATGTATTCTAATGCTCGATAGATTCCTGAGACTTGGGTGTGCATGGTCCACGGGGCAAAAAGAACTCCAACGCTCTTGCTGCTTGCGAGCTGCGGCCGGCCGACGGCCCACGGGCGGCGCAGGCAGCCGTAATGCATGCACAGTTAACACAATAACATCATTTAATTACTCGGCGAGCTCATAAATCTCCAAGTTATGAGGCTTCAGAAGGGCCCTACTAGATTGCAAAACATAACTAGAATTCCGGGAGCTGTGGTTTCAAGGTGAACTAGTGCTGCTCCACCAGCGACTTGGAAAGAAGAGGGAGAGTGTAGAACCTGTGCGGTGGGGTGAAGATTGTTGATGTTGCCCAACAATGAGGAAACTTCTCC
>RJWT010020988.1:0-17750 GCA_004365215.1 Cuniculus paca | reverse complement strand
CTCCATGGAGGACCTGGCCCTGTCTGACTGCCTATAATAATTTTAACTATCTCAGTTTCCTGTAACATTAGTGAAGACCAATGGAAAATGAACAATTTCTACACCATAGGAAATTCAGTCCCTCAAAATGATGATTTTGAAGCATGGTTAGGATTTATGCGGCTGTATAATGCTGAGAACATTTTACTTAAAAAATAATTTTGTAACATTTGTTTTCATCTGGTATAAAAAATAACTCCCACCTTGGAGGTTCTGGACCACTGAAGATGTAGACCATCACCTTAACTACTCAGTGCATCTGGTTGTAGTTTGAAAACAGGCATTTGTGAACACAGTAGCCAGCAAGAGAAGGCAGGCTCAGACCCACAGGGTGAGTGCATTAAGACTCTTTTCCTGTCTTCTTCGCCACTCTGATGGATGGTAATAATTTCCTTTTTCCCTGCTGATAATAAATTTAAGCCTTTTCCTATCAGTGCTGAATGTTTCCAGGGTTTTTCTCAGCTTAGCCTGGATAAAATCATCCTTCAGAGGAAGGCGATAGAATTCTCTGTCCTGGCCCCTTAGGGATGAACTCTTAGAAATTAGCTTCTGCCTGATCTGAGTAGGAGGCAAAGAAACAGTCCTGAGACTCTTAACAAAGCAGAGCACTCCCTGCATAAGGATGCAGCTCAAGGTCCAAAATGTAAATCAGTGATGCTCCTTCCCATGTGAGGAGGTGCTGGGATAGCTCAGGAAGCCAGGACACAGCAGCCTGATGGCTTCTATGGGTTTGGATGCTCAGTGGCCTGCTTAATATTCTGTTTGCTGTAGGGGACCAATACCCACTGGAAATTTTCCAGGCTGGCAATCTCTTATGGGCAGCCTGGCCACCCCTCTAGTCTGCATTTTTAAAACCTGTCCAGATGGACCCAACCATCCCAATGGTGATGATGCCAGATTAATTTTGCTGTGGTTTCAAGTAGGTATTTTAAACACCCAGGTGTGTTTTCTGGATCAAGTATATTTTGTTTTGAATCAAAGGGCATTTTGTGACATGGTCTAAGCATTGCATCTGCTTTAAACCCTCAGTTAGGGTAATCCCTCTGTGATGATGCCGGGACCTGGGGGACCAGCAGCCAGTGTGGGATCCAAGTACTTGCTGGACTGTTTAAAGAGCTCTTTCTTCTGCCATTCACCCATTTTTGATCCTTACAGTTTTCTAGCAGAATATCCTTGACAGATAGCCATTGAGGATACCTGTATGGGTAAACAATGTCACTCTGCAAGAGAGAATTTTCAAGAAAATTCCTAACTTTACTGAGCAGTCCTACATGGAAAAGTTAAAATACTAAACAAAATGATTTTATAACTGGAGAAACCATGAGCTAAACCTGCTCACAATGATAATTTGAGGTTTAATTAATTAATGACTGAAGTACTTTGGCAACACAAAGGACTATATAAATGCTAAATATTATTAAATGTTAATAGCCATGTTCTCAAATAACACTGATATTAATTTAAATTCCTAAACCTTATTATCAGAATGAAATGCATGCTAATGAGGCTTTCCTAATAAATATTTTGTTTATGATGTATTTAGAGTGGTATTACTTATCTTGCTAGAGCAAGTATAAATTACAACACTTGGCAAAAGGGTTGCTGCCTTTTCTTCATGATAATTAAAATGGAAATGCAGAGAAATATAATGAATATATTAGGCAAAAAATTTTGTGTCAGTGCCACTGAGGTTCATTCTATGCTGAGCCAATGATTTTGATGTCTTCTTTGAGTAGCGCTTCCAATATTTTGTTGGTCCACTTTTGTCTTGCTAGACTCTCTTAATTATATTTAATGTAACATAGTTAAATGTTCAAACAAATTGTATTAAAATGAAAATTTTCAAGAAACTCTTATGCCATCCTTTGAGGTAACAAGATATTCTGGGATGTGTTGAAATAAGCTGGGGACTTCTTTTTATATTGCTGTTTGCTTGAGACCACTGACAAGCCACTGTCATTGCTACCCCAAAGAGAAGCAAGTTTGCCTCGCTTTTTATTCCTTGGAATGGTTGGATAATGATGCTAAAGCTTGCTTTGTGGGTGTTGTTGAATTATTGGTGTATCAATTAGGAAAGACCTCAGTAAGATCCTCAGGTAAAATGTGCACAAGATTATTTATACATTGTTTTTCAAACTGCAGTGGGTGCATCAATCTGGCATAGAGATAGTTTTTCTAGATTCCCTTCTAGTTTAGAAGCCTGAAATTTATTCATACATGGGTAATCAAAATGTATGGTGAATATTTAATTAAAAATATTACAATAAAAGACATTCTCAGTAATTACCACCAACATACTCCCCTTTGTTTCAAACACACTTATCTCATTGTTCTCACTTTCTGAACAGTTGTAGAAGTCCTTTTTCATGAGTGTTTTCTTGAGGTCTCACTGAAGGTATGGTGAATGCTGCTGCCATGTGCCATCCAATGGGAAGGTAAGCTCGCAAAAATATTATGGTGTGTCCTCATCCAATTTATTTACCGGATCTGGCACTTTATGACTTTCAACTCTTCCCCAAAGTAAAAATGACAGTGAAAAGTAAAGGTTTTAAGTCAGTTCAGGATATTGAGTCAGCCACGACAGCGCAAGTAAAGACACGAAAGAAGACTTTCCAAACTGCTTCAGAAAGTGGTGAGAACAATGGAGTGTGTTAGAAAAGGCAGGGGGATTTAATGTGTCTTTTACCACAATAAATCTCGTTAATGTTAAACATTTATTGTATCTTTTGTTCAGGCTGTGGTCTCTAGAATCATAGGAAATAAAAAACCTTTTAACCTTCTTACTGGTAGAGATATTACAAATCTTTTAACTACACACAGAAAAATAGTATACCTAATACTGTAATTAAGTTGGGAGTCAATATTTGACATTTATTGTCAAATTCAGTCCTCATGAAAACCACACAGTATTTTTTTTTAGATTTTTTTTTAATTTTAAAGGGAATAAAACAGTAAGATGGAACAAAACAGAACAATATAAAGTGCCCTTTTCTTACACTTACCCGTCATTACTGTTGCCAGTAATATATGATTTGGAAAGATGCTTCAGCATTATGTGTCTAAGAAGGGTTTCTTCATGTGGGTAGGTCTTCTCTATTCCTCAGACCTTTATAATTGTTTTCACACAGGGGTTTCACATGTTTTTGCTTTTGTTTTTGTTTTTGTTTTTGTTTTTGAGACAGAGTTTTGCTTTGTGGTCCAGGCTGGCCTCAAACTCATGGCAGTCCTCCTGCCTCAGCCTCCTCAAGGCTAGAAGTACAGGACTGTATGCTGGTATAATCATCTTCGGATAATTTCTGAGATCATAACAAAAGCAAATGTTTAAGTATTTGGGCAATTATACTGATGGTACCATTTTACTCAAAATGTAGGTAATGTAGGTAAAATGAACAATTTTAAATTGTTATAAAAAACCTTTGTTAATAAAACAACAGGAGCAATAATATATATAATATATGTAGGAAGTAAGTTAAACATCCAGTGGTTATTAATATTATCCCTAAAAGAGGCTCCGTGCACACACACACACATCTATTTAAAATAACTCATTTGTAATTTAGAATGATGCAATTTATTATTGGTTTATAAAGTGTAGAAGTAATGGTAAATCAATGTCACTTTGGGAAAACACTTCTAATTTTTCTTCTAATTTATTAAAATTTCAAAATATTAAAATTTTAAAAAAAATCACAGTTCATTATATCTGTCCACATTTTCTTTTGGGATCAATTCCACTGTATCTGAATTTAGAAATCCTTCCCCCCTTCAAAGATGAGAAAACAAGTCACAAATAATTTTTTCTAGCTCTTTAATTACTTGATATTGTTTATTTTTTCTCTTTGTTATGTTTAATTAATTAACCTACCTAAAACTTATTATGATAATTAGTGTAAAGCTATGTTCCAAAAAGAAAAATTTTCTTCAAATGTTAACTGCTATTTCTAGAATTTTTATAAAGCATGATTGTAGCCTGGAAAAGAAAGTGGGGCATATCAGTAAGCTCATAATTGTGCAAAGTATTTCCATGCTGTATTAAACCAATGAATTTTTATAACATGGAACATGTCATATGGAAACAAAATAGTGCTCTCAGTGGCTGCCCAGGCTTGGAACATTTGAGCTGAGTTCCCAGTGGGGACAGAACTATGTTAGTCAAATGTCTGAACCCCCTTGGATGTGGACTGCAGAAATTACTGTCATGCAAGACCAAGAACCTTGGCTTCGTAGATTCTCCCTTTACTTTTGTCAAAGGTAAAGTCTTAAAGTCTTCCATAGATAGAATATTGGCTACAATTTAGCCATACAGGAAATGGACTCATATTACCTCACTGGTTTTTTATAAACAATAGCAATTTTTTAAGGCCTCTAGGTAATAGTTTTGCTACTGAATTTAAACAAGTACAAATCGCTGATTTCTGGAATTATTATTCAGAGAAGATGAAAATGAAACCAATGTACATAGCATCCAGCTGACATGTAAAATGTTGATAATGGTTAACATGCTCTGAGTAGTTGCTATTGGTGTGCACTGCACATTTCACATGTAATTTCCTATTCAACCTTTGCAGCAATCCAAAGACTATTAGCACCTAGAATAATTTATCTTTATTATACAGGCATCTACCCTAGGAATCAGAGAACCAGGGATTTGAACTTGACTCAAGAGCTTCTATGCTTAATCACTGTATTGCTTATTTGAATTAAGTATAATAACTAACATGATTTTGAATAAAGAAGGAATGACTAATTATTGAGAAAATACTATGTATAAAATAATATAAAATATAAATCAAAACTATTATAATTAGTACACAAAAATTTATTTAACATAACCTCTAAAATCTATTTCAAAATAAAAATAAGCCTGGCATGTGTGGTGCAGGCCTATAATCCCACAACCCTGGGAGACTGTGGCTGGAGCATCACAGGTTCAAGTCCAGCTGGGCAATTTAGCAATTTATTTTGCCTGAAAATCAAAAATGAAAAGGTGTTAAACATGATAGAAAAGCTCTGGGTTTAATCCTCACTACAAAAACAAACAAAACAACCAGATAATCAAAACAGTAAAAATAGATAGTTGATGGAATAATTGCATAATCACAGGGTTACAATTATCAGAAAAAACAAATGCTATTCTTATAACTTAATACGGTCAACTATGGAGAAACTGTTTAGGATTTTAATATACTCACATGATCATTAACAAAAATATTTTCATTATAAATGATATAAAGCTATGATATATAACAGTTTCATCATTGCATAAATTCAAATATTTGGAAATACAGTCATTGCATAAATTCAAATATTTGGAAAGCATACCATTTTTACATTATGAAGTTATTTAAATACAAAGCAAATGAGCCATTATCTCACTGTTTACTTGTCTAAGCTTATAAATATCAAGAATTGGTAGCTCTCAGATAAAGAGACGAAGAACATAAGTAAATCTTCAGAAATATAAGACTTCCTAACATGCTAGGTGACATTGGATACAGAGACACAGATACAGGCAAATTATTAAATATTGAAAGCATCATAATAAATAAAGATGAATAAAGCAAACTAGCATATAGCAAATACCATATTTGTATTCTTTTCAATATACAGACCATTAAAGAAATCACCAAACTCTAAATGTGCTACATGGAAATATAGATGAATAATATATCTGAAACAATTCTCATGCTATTAAAATCTTGGCCAGATTCTTTGTGGTTTCCATACCTCTCAAAATTTTTACAGTGAAAAAGTGTTTTGGGCAAATATTTAAGATAATAAGTATCTCCAGCCATATAAATTACCAGCTTTCTGGCTCTTTATAAAGAAAATTGCATTGTAAGTCTAACACTAAAATTTTTAAAATTCCTAATCCAAGCTTTATTAGTCAGTTATAGCTCCCTTCTTCCCTCTTCCTTCCATTTATCCTTCCTTCCTTCTTTTTCCCCTTCCTTTCTTCTCTTGCCAATCATTCAAAAAATTTCTGTTAAAGATTCAGAATCTACGAGATTCTGTCTTATTCTTGTGGTAGAAATACTCATAAGACAAACTTCCTGCTATGTAGGATTTAAAGGTTTAGTGGAGGAAATAGACTTATAAAATAAACTATAGGTGTTAAAAATGTTTTAGTGGCAAAAAGAAGGGTGTGAACAATTCTGGTCAGATGTACCAAGGAAGAGTCTTCAAAGAAGAAAGCCACAAGCACTGGGGTCAGTGGGAATGGTACATCAGTCACCAGGAGGATCAGGGGTGAGCCATGTCCGAGCTAGGTCATCGTGTCCAATGGCTACACAAAAGGTGCTCCTCAAGGCCTAAGCAAAAGATGCAATTAGGAGAGAGTTGAAAAATAATGCTAGAGAGATTGCCAGTTAAGGAGGATAGAAAGCTTCCACTCTCATTACTCCTCATGCCACCCCCAAACAACAAAATGATTCAAAAGGGTTCGCAGAAACATTTCAAGGGCCTCAGTCCCAGATATTGTACTCTTTCCTGTGCCCACTCTTACAGACCAGATAAGGGAAGAATAGTTGTTTTGCTCCCTTTGGATGAAAATGTCATCATCTTTCCTCCAGAGGCACTTGCATTGCTCTCTCTCCTTCTGCACTTAGCATATGCTTCTCTCCTTACATGTAGCCAGAGTGCAGAGGTGGTTGAATTGCTTATCCTTGGCTAGAAGCCTCACTGTGTTTTCTGGCTCCTTTCTCATAGGATTAAGAATCTTGATGGATCAAGTGCCCCACTTCCCAGGTGAAGAAATGCTTCTAGTCCTTGAGTAAGACATTGGGCCTACCCGTCCCAGTAGAAATGATGCCCAATTAGCTATTTCCACATTAGCATTGAACTCTGGTCATGAAAAATGTACCTTTTCAATATATTGGTATGTGTTAAAATTTCACTCCCTACAAAGCTCACGGAATATGGTTTCTGTGATTTCAGAACTTGGATGATTGTGCATTTTCTAAACATAACAGTGTCTGTCTGTATCTCTCCCCTTTGCATGTACATCCATCAAGGGAAGTGTATTCAGGGGGCCTTATATACCATTCTGAGGTGAGGAGTTATACTGGTATGCACTCAATGATTTATAAAACATGATCAGATAAGCATTTCTAAAAGGTCACTGAAGCATTGGAAAGTGATAGGGTCAGGCACTGATCCTAGAGGCTGATTAAATTGAAGATGAGAGGACCCCAGAGAAGGAGAAAAAGATAAAGAAGGATGAAGAAAGACATACTACAGTCAATGGACTTAGTAATGACTAAAGCGTGGAATCTGAATGAGAAACTGGATGATTCAACTCACCAACTAGAGAATTTGCTCAGCACGGAGAATGACAATGACCTACTTTTTGCACATTCCGAAATAAATGAGTGTAGCCTACCTCTGAGAAATAAATGTGGAGACTTCCATTGAGGAGACTTGATAAATGACTGTGGCCCTTGTGAGAGAAACCAAAGCAGATGGAAGGTCATTGGAGCCATAGATTTAGATGAAATCAACTAGAGTGTTTGGAATACAAAGGCCATAGAGCTAACAGTGGAAACAGCGGGACTGTATGATTCTAAGATGAATAGAAAAGGAAAAAGTGATATAAACCAAAGAAGACTCAGAAGAAATTTTCCAAGACATAAAATTCTAGAATTTCTCTCTAACCTCAGACTGTGTACCAAATCGAGCCTGAAATCTGCTTTTGTTACACACACACACACACACACACACACACTCCACAAATTCACTCATTTACATGTTGGTGATTGTGAAGTCACAAAGCCTAAAATATTTATGGATCTTTCAGAAAGCTTGCTGACCCCTACTTTAGATCACAGAGACGTAACAGAGTCACCATTTTTCTTAAATGTCAGCAGACAACTTGGAGATCTCATCTCTCTCTATTGATCTTGCAACCGCTGGGAGAAGGGAATTCTGATAGTTATAAAATAAGCTCTTCAGCTCCCATGTTGACTGGAAACAAAACCTGCAAAATAAAAACATAAAGTACTTAATCAAAGTGGATGGTGCCCTTACTAATAAATTCCTCATCAAAGAGAGAATTAAACAGAATTTGATTTTTGGTTTAGAAGCACTGCCTCCATTTTGGCCAGCTGTGCTGAATAGAACATTGAGGATAGTATTAGAAGACACTGGTAGATGAGAAACTATTAGAACAAGAAACCAAGAGCATTAAAATGATTCCTCCATCCAGAAATCTAGGAACTGGGTGAAGCTAACTGTGATCTTGATAAACTTGTATAAAAAGATACAGTGTTCCACAAGTCAGCACACAAACTTGATTTGAAGATTAGAAATGAAGATAGTTGATATACACAGAGGACCTGAACCTGGGAATCAGCTAAATGCTGCAGAAAATTGTCATACTATCTTCTCTGTGGCTCCAGGTTTCCCAGTGATGTATATTTACAATTAGGTACCAGTGAATACCATGGGTACCATTAGGAGATGCTATGATTTTTGCATATCATTGCTCAAATACCCAATGTTTCCTATTTAAAAATCAATATCTAAAAGCATTTGGAGAAATATATATGATTTAATAGAAACAAAGTAATCTATCTTCTGGGAAAGGCTTAAGAAGATTAAATGGAACACGGTGAGCTGGCCTTGAACTTTAGTCTCTCTTTTCCCACATCCGTTATGATTATCTGCTCTTAGAAGCTGATGCTTATTGGTTGGGAAGAAAGAACATTAATGAATTCATCCTGTTGAGAGTCTTTATATAAGCACATCATTAATCAGGCCACAGAGAATAAGTAGATGGTCTCTTACTATCTCTTCCAGACAAGGCTAGCTACAGAATTTGAAAAATAGAAATGTGGGTCCATTCTTGAAAAAGCAGGAAAAACATGCTATTAAAATGGCAAAATATGTAGCATTTTTCTGTCTTCCATGGTCTTTTTTTTTTTTTCTTCTCAACTTGTCAGTGTTTTTATTTGTTAATCCTTTTCTGGGTAAAGAAAAGAATTAAAACTTTAAGTCTCTATCGTTCAGTCTTTATATAGTGACTGCCAATTTTAACTGTAATATACATGCATTTGACTAGTTCACAGACTCACCAAAATGACAAACACTGTAAAACTCAAACATGTATAGCTATTTAGTTCTTACCACAGCAGTGGACATTTTGCACAAAATGAAATCAACTGCATTTATACCTAATAACACTCTCAACCTTTGGTTACTGATGGTAAGGAGAGACAGGCTGATTTGCCTCTCTGTCCTTCCATGTAATTCTACCTGGCTGGCTAATGTAGGGAAGTAACCTGAATAAGAAAGGACATAATCCAGGTCTTGGTCACTGCATGTTTTAGAGATCACCATCAACTTTCTGCATTGGCAGGAAGCTCTTATTGAAAAGAGTAGCCCTCATGTAAGCCTGTCAGGCCCCTACTTTCTTAGCTATAGCCGAAGCACACTTACCTATGATCCCACAGAGCCTCTCTGAACTCTACCCTCCAAGGGTCTACTGAAATTCCATGCCCAAGAGGCACTGTGATGTCTGTGAATGGGCATCCAAGACTAGCCCACAATCACATGATATCTTATCTTCTCTGAATGTGTGCATGCTACATTGTCCCATGACATTTCATTTAAAGAACACAAATTTAAAATTAAAATGGTGATTTTTTTTTCCAGATCTCAACAACAGGGTGTGAATATAAGTCATACAGGCCTTCTGAGCATGGACCTTGGGCAAATGCACAAGGCTGGGTGTCCCACAAAAGCTGCTGGCCTCTGGGTTGCAGAAAGGAGCTTGCTCCCATCAGTTAGTGTCCTGCAGCATCTCCAGGATCAGCCAGTAGCACTGGGAACTGAGGACATGAAGCATGCTTGTGCACATCCTGCTTCAGCTGCATAGGTGCCCAGCAGGCTCTGGACTATCCTCCCAGCTATCTTGCAACTGCCCAACAGCTGCCAGCAATGGTTCCATTTGCTCCAGTAGTGCTGGTGAGGGCAAGACTGAACGTTATAAACACCCAGTGGCTGAGAATCAGCCAGGTATGTTCACCCTTAGGAGTCCCTGCTAGGAAGGGCAAAACTCCCCAGGTACCTGTATGCTTCTCCCAATAATTGGCACTCTGTCTCACTGGCTGCCTGTGCTTAGGGTCAGGGCTCCAATGCAGGGAGGACAAAGCCTGTGGCATTAAACAATCCCAGTTCAATCAGGCCTGCAGTTCTTGCCATTCTATGGTGGAATAGTGACAGTGGGTCACCTTGCCCTTGAAAATCCTGCCCACAAACATTCAGGGATGCTGTTTTAGACACAGTACGGGCCACCATCCTCATCCTATCTCGCCTCACATCAGGGTCTGCAGTCAAACCTTGGGTGAGTTACAAAAAACCTGTAGGGATGGACACAAATCTGTTTTCTTTGAGGCTCACACCTTCGGTTTTATTTATCCAATGTTCACTTAGTCTGAGTTTTCTCTGAAGATCTGTTACAGTGGGGAAAGAGATCTGAGGCTAATGCTCGTAACGCTTTGAAATCTTAAATTTTAATCATGGAAATTCATGCAAATTTTGCACACTATCCATAAAATAACCAAATTTGTTTTCATGTAGACCTACTTCCTTAAATAAATTACTTAACTTTCCTCTCAGATGTTCACAAGAGTTGATCATCATGGAAAGTATTTATCCTGTGGCCTTAGGTAACATACCCATTCAATTTGTGAAGTATAGAGGCATATTCTGCATTACTTTTTTTCTCAATAAATATTAATTGAACACTCATTAAGGCAATATGCTGGGTACCAAGGATATAAGGGTAAGTAAATGTAGACAGAGTCCCTAGACTTCCAAAGCTTATTGTGGTCTGGATAAGAGACTAAGATAAGTCTAGTGTGAATCTATAGGAATTACACTGTGCGGTACCATTCCATATTTTTGATAACTAAGCTCATAAAAGGCAAGACCTCTGCCTCCAATCTTTAACACGTTCTCTTATAGTAGCAAATGTTTGTCTGGGGGTAATTGTGAAGGTATGGAGTAAATGGAAAGAAAATAAAAACTAGAAAGTTATTGTTTCAACCCGAGTTTCATTAGTAAAAGTGAACTCCATCTCTGGTTAACTGAACTGCATTTAATCGCTATGAAATAATTCAGGGCTGACAGACAGGATGGGCTGAGTGACCTTGTTCCTTGTGTTCCATTTCTAGATTTTTATGAGACTTTTCCACATCACTAGAAAGTTGTCTTAGTCAATCAATTTTACGTATTTGGTTTGGATCACTTTCCTAAGGTAGATTAAGATCCAAGTGTGCTTTTGTGTTTTTAACTATATTAATTGCTTGATCAACTCCCATTTCAGAGAAGCTTGGGGAAATGTTTCTTGCTTGTGTCTCTGCTTCTCTGAAAACTGCTTCCCGGTGTTTTTTTCCCCCTCATTTATTAACCCTGCACTTGCCATGCAAATTAATACAAATTTTGCACTTCTGGCACTAGTAAATTGCATTTATATTTAAATTCCATTAGAAGCTTTCATGCGTGATTGAGCTTGTTTATGTTATTCTTTCCAATGACGGAGATCTAAAGTCAGTCTCTAACTCAGTGGTATGGCAGACAAGTTTTATTCTCACAAAATATTTCTAAGTAATTAAAAATATGAAAAAGAAAAAAACACTCTATTGAATGCAGACATTTTTCTTTATGAGCAGCTAAATTCTTAGAATGGATAAAGGATTAAGTATTTTAAAATAATCACCAATAAAACCATTTGTATAATTTTAATTTTTTTGTACTGGAGTAATTATTAGCAGTGAAAAGAATTTCTCCATTTTTGGAAAGGCAAAACAAAATATTTCAGTAGCTCCAAATGCATTATGGATACTCAAGAGGTTTGTGTCATTAACAGACCTCAATTTTGCTATGAAAAAAATCTTTCCCCTAGTAGTTATGTAGGCCTTTTTAGCAGATGACAAATCATAGTATTAGGTAAAAACTGACAAATTTTCTCCAGGAAATTATGAATAATGAGATTGTATGAATAAGCAGTCCATCATTAATTTGGGTGTAATATTTCTAGGTAGTTTTGAAATATATCTTTTTAATTTTCTAAAAGAGCACACATATTCTATTTAAACTTCTAAAATTGATATATTAAAGCATTTAAAAGTTTGATATTTTCTTTGCAAAGAAACACAAATTACTTTAGAGATTTTTTCCTTACAATAATGACCATTCACTTGAGAAGAAACACAAACAGCACTGAAGATATAACTGGTCTCAAATGATGATTTAAGATTCTTCTAAATTCAATTTATGTAGGGCTAAATTTTTGTGAGTATTTCTTATGTACTACTTCTAATGTCTCAGATTCCTAACAATGAACACACAGCTACCCATCGTCTTTCCTTTTGTCCCATCCATTTTTTTCTAATTCCACTTCATGTTAGCCAAACTATTGGCCCCCAAATGTCTAGGTACCTTCAACCTCATGCTTTGCTAAAAGCAAATATTTCTATTGCCTATTAAAACAATAGATTCCTCTGTATTTATGGCTATCATTCACACTGCTCTTCATTTTTTCAATGCAAATTCCAACTTCACAGTGAATTAGTCCCTAAAAGTAATTTCTCCTATCTTTGAAATGTTGCATTTAGGATAGCTTGAAACTTAGTATTAGACAACAAATATCAAACATGGGATTTTGGGTCCAGTCTGGGTTTAAATTAAAACTGCATACTAGTTATATATCCTTGGGCAAACAAACCTCTTACACTCTGTATTTATTTGTAAAATAGGAATCCTAATACCCATATGAGTGTGGTGAAGATCAAATTAGATAATTTAATACAATTCTTGGTCTAGTGTCAATCCAATACAAAGGGTTCAAGACTAGTAGCTACTGCTATATTGCCCTTACTACTCACATTTCACTCAGGTCAGAGTGCCTGTTTAGTTGAGAAAGGACCAGTTTCTTTCCCTAAACAGATGATTATGCTAAGAAAAATGCTGATTTATTTCATTTTATCAATCAGAATCTCATACAATGTCATTTTACTTATTAAAATTCTTAATAGGTGTTTTCTTCTGTAAATGACTAGTCACTTAAAAATAAATCCAGTCATTATTTTTTACTGAAGGATGGGGAGGAGAGAGGAGAAAAAAAAGAGAAGAGAAGAAGAGAAGAGAAGAGAAAGGAAGGGAAGGGAAGGGAAGGGAAGGGAAGAGAAGAGAAAAGAAAAGAGAAAAGGGACAGACAGACAGACACACACACAGAGAGAGAGAGAGAGAGAGAGAGAGAGAGAGAGAGAGAGAGAGAGAGAGAGCAATATCATACTTAAATGGGTTTAGCTGGCAGCTCCTGAAATGAAGAGTCAGTTAACTTTTTATTCCCATAGCAAAAACAAACAATACTTCTAAAATTGGTCATTGTCACCAATATATTTTCAGAGTATTATTAGGGAAGATAATTCAAAGTAAGTTTTCCTAATAATAGAGTCTTACAATTTAATCTAGTCAATGATATTTAGCTCAGTATCAAGTTTTCAAGCTTTTTTTAGCTTTAGAAAATTATAATTTCTCAGTAACTAAACTTGAGAAATAAAAGACATCTTGCTAGCATAATTTGTAAAGCATTTGGTGGTTAAAATAAGAAAAATTAGTCTTTGAGTGAAACTTAAAACACGTTTGTCAAAAGCTAGCAGCCAAAACACAGGAAAGCAATTTATCCAAAATTAGATTGCTCTGAAATACTAAGGTTAATGGAATCAAGGGAGGAAAAAGGTGGTGAGATAATTTGGCATCGTTAAAACCTTCAACTCGATGGGAGACAATCTAAGTTAACTATGTGAACATTAACTCATGTCTTAAAAATGCTACAAAAAATTGGGAGTTGTTAGAAAAAGTATTTCATGAAGAGCGCAGGATGGTTTTTGTATCTGTCTTTGAGAATTATTATGTGAAACCCATTGAAATCCTTTTCTGGTGAAACTGTTTTTAACATATAAATAACTTCACTAGGTTTTGAAAGCCCAAATCTACAAAAGGAAAACAGGAGTTAATACCAATATGAGTATAAGTTTATGTTGTAAAATAACCTGTGAAAAAAAGAGTTTTATGTTTGAGTTACAAAAATCCTCTGGGTATTACTGGGGGCTTTTAGAATAACAGATGGAAACAATATAAAAATAAAACTATGGCCTTGGGATGAGGCTACCTTGTAGAACATACATCAGTTGTTTATATTAATTTAATTAAATATTTTACTCATAGTCATCCATTTGCCCATATGTAAATATTTAAATATATCCTAAGAATTATGACCATCACAAAAACAGCGAAAATGAAATCATGAACTCTGCTTTCCTTTAATGGAAATGAATAATGATCATGTTTATTTTAATAAATACCCTTGGACCTATTATGAATACTTAGTATTTAATATTTTTAAAGTCCAATAATCCTGTTAGATTGACTTTTCTTCCCTCTTAGGTGTCGAAGAAACAAGAAAAGTGTAAATTAAATGGACCAGTGTCCTAAAATATAGCATGTATATTTTTTGAAAAGAATAATATTATTTGTTAGCGATCTTGTTCGGTCATTTATAAATAGTCACCTTTGTAAAGCAAGAAATAACCTTGTTTAAAAAACCACTAACATTGTTGTTCTATTGTCACCTGCTGGTAATTGAAAATGTGTTTCTGTCAGTTCTACCTAAGATGGAATGTAATTCCTTCTAAGATCTTGATCTTAAATTGGTAGCAAAAAAGGCAAAAAGCAAAAGCAAGAAGTCTTTACTTGTTGTTTGCACAAGTAATTTTGTACTGCCCTTTCTGATAATGTGAGTTATTATTCTTACTGACTCTTGGAAGGCAGCAATAGGCTTCTATATTTTTACGGCTGTTTTATTCAATTGATATGGAAGTGAGTCTCCGCCTGGCTTTGGAACACACATTTGTAATGTTTATTTTAAAATAAAATCCAGATTGCTTTGTTAGAACAGCCATCTCTATGCAGTAAATAGCTAAATCCTCGAGATGATTCCCTCAACTTTGTTTCTTTGAAGAGACCACAAACTGACTCTAGAACATGAGTAACCTCATAGCTTAAAGTATAACAGTGATTATAGGAATTAGTCTAAGTTTCAATATTATGAGTCCTGAATAATTCAGACTGTTACCAGTCTTGATTAGACAACTAGTCAAATCTGATGCTTTAGAGTGATCACACTCTGCAAGGCTTATCTGTATTTGAAGGAATGCAAACAGAATTTTAATTACACTTGAGATACTGCCTGAGGTAATCATATCACAGAAATACTGAAGAGTTCTAAAATTCATTTTTCCCCATTGGAAGGAATACATAAGACAGCTGGAAGTAAGAATAAAATTCTTTCTTAACTATTAGAGAATTTAAAAAATAAACAGATTTGGATGTGATTATATCTTCTCATCAACCAAATTTAAGGAGTCACTTAATCTTAGAGTTGGAATGTATTTAGAGGGTACATAAGTACATCTTTTCACTGGAGCTAAGATTTCACACATATTAGTCCAGATGGAGGTTATCTTCACTATTTAAACCTTCTAGAAACTGGGAGTTTCTTACTTAGCAAAGCTAACCTGTTTACAAAAAGTTCTAAATGTTAGACATTTTCTTCTATTGAGGCAAAAGATTGGCTTCCTCCCTAGAACTTCATTTTATTGTTCTTTGGGCTGTCCTGCAGAGTTAACAGAGTAAATCTAATTAACTCCTGTTTCACATGACAGTCTTTCAAATATTTGAGATACCTACCATGACCAGCATTTGTGGGTTCTGTGGTTCAATGGTGTTAATTTTATTAGTTTTGATTTCCTGTGCTCTGCAGGGATCTAGGAATGGGATTACTTCTTTTTCCCTTTTTAACCACAATAGGGTATGTTTTAAAATGGCTACTTTTCTCTTTCTTTTGCTAAATTGTATAGGTTCTTTGCTAAATTAAGTAACATGTCCACATTAACCCTTAGATATTTTATATATGAGTATATGTATGTTTTTGTTTAAAGTTTTCAATCTTTAGGCTGGTAAACATTTGGGCTTTAAAGCAATGGACCCTCTGAAGATACTGTGTATAAAATAAGGCATCGATTATATTACTGGTTAAAAATTGCAAACTCATATACCATAGTATATTGACTTATTAGAAATAGGGTCTTGTGGTACCCAGGTGTTAGAAATATAAATCTGAAAGCTGGATCAGTGTATATTCAGACTTGATGGTGTTATTATAATAAGTAGCACTTACTTGCACACTCATTTAGCTATAGTACAGATAGTATAAGAGAGCCGGGTGCACTTACATGTAGGGTGGTATAAAACTTATTGTATGTTGTTCTTAAATATGCAAATAGGCTTGTGCATGCCTCAGCAATTCTCTTGGTAAGTGTATTTGCTGAGGTAGTCTGATGTCCACATGTTGCAGATGAACAAATACTATACTCCTTTTAGGTCTGGAACTTGTCCACTATGTATCTAAAGAGTACATGAGAGGATAGTCATGATGTGAATTGACAAGATCAGAAGGAAGTTTTACAAATTTTGGATCTTCATGGAGGCTTAGCATTCATCGTATATATTGCATTATGCATTTCACCATATGCAAATTAGAGCTCAGTTGGAAAATAAAGAAGAAAACAAAACAAGTGAATTTTATAAGGGACTTTCTGAGACCATGTGACAATATCTGAACATGGATTAATTTCTTAGCAAGTGAATGATTGCACCATGGTTTTCCAAATGTCAATATACCTAAAGATCCAAATTCTCAAATCTGTAGGAGTCAGAGGAGGAAGGTTTAATTTATTATGGACCTTCCACAAATTCAGAGTATAAAAGTTGATTTTGTGGCTGCAGTGATGCATAAATCCCATAAAGCTAGTCAGCCCTTGGCTAATGTTCTAAAATCTCTAAAGCATCAGTTAGAGCCGGGGAGAAGTCCCATTTAACTTGGCATCTAAGATGCTTTACTGATAAAGCAGGACCAACAGCTCTGTCTGAGGCGTTGCTGCACAAGTATTCCCCTGAAACTAATAGAATCACTGTACTTTTATTAGCCTTTCTCACAAAGCATTGGTTTAATGAAGCTTCGGGTAGGAATTAACTTTTTTCCCCTTTGACGCCAAAGAACTCTAGGAAGTTAAGGTCACTCTCACTTAAAAGCATTTTTCTCCAGACTCTTCAAATACATCAACAAAAGAAAGGTCTCAACTTCTTGTCTCTATAAAGTGATATAGTTGCCACTGGGAGAGCCTGTTAAGCAATGCATGAGATGCTCATAGAAAATTTGCAGAGCCCAGAGCTTCATGGAGCAAGGGTAAGCAGAGTCTCCTAAAGATGAATGATTCTGGAAAATGTTTAGTCAGGTAAAGCAGGAGGTTCAAGGACGACAGTTATCTTTCATAAACAATTGTCAAAACAGACACCAGCAAGCAAGCCCAGTATGGGATCCAGTGCCATGCACCGGCTGCTGCCAGACGGGGAACAGCCAGACCCCAGCCCCTTCGCGCACGCGGGCTGGCAAACAGGTACCGTTCCCTCCCCGCATTCCCCCAAAAAGCGACTGGCCATAAGTGACTGGCTTATCCAGAGAAACACAGGCTGTGATGATAGCTATGGAGGTGAAATGCAGTTGGATGCCTGTGGTGCTTCGGTGTTTCACTGACATTGCAGGTTTAGGGCACATGGTCTGATCATCTGTTCAGAAGATAGCAGTG
>RJWT010020987.1:0-17770 GCA_004365215.1 Cuniculus paca | reverse complement strand
GCCCAAGAAGGCATTTCTTAAGTGGAATTAAATGTCCCAAGTGAACAACACTTCCCCACATCCTGGGTGGGTTTCAAGGAATTTAAAAATACTGAGTAACTGGTTTTCCTTTAAACTTTACATTAGAAAGCCTGAACCCTAATTGGTTACTTTAAACCCACAGGGCTACCTGTGATAAGTGACCACTAAATACTGCAGATTCCCACAGTCTACTTATTCATAAAAGACCCTCGACAGAGCCTATGTTAGTACCCACTCTGGAGTCTGTTTCAGGAGCCCTCTCAGGAGCTTTCTTTCTTAACTGTCACCTTTGTCCATGATTTCATTCTTCAGCTTTGTGAATCACCAGCCTGATTTGGATGGTAACACCATGATGTTGGGTTGGGTTGGCTGGTCTGGCTTCAGCTTTGAATAATCAAAATTCGTACCAGCATCCCGGCCACCTCCTGACTATTGGGGACTGGCTAAGTAGCTGATAAGGTAGGATGCCCAGATCGACTGCATGGGTCAGAAAACCCAAAATAACAGTTGCTTAAACTAGACACAATCCATCAGCCATCCTAAAGATGCAATGCTTGTCCTCAGGGTACAGTTTAGCAAACCCAGCCCCACAAACTGCTTCTGAATTCCAAGAATCAAATAGGGGATGGCAACAAATAAAATGACCAAATGGAAATATTGTTTTTTCCAAGGGAAGTTTCCTGAAACGCTGCTACATACCACATCTATTTATCTTCAACAGAACTGGCGGCTTCAAAAAAAAAAGGAAAAACATAGGCTTTTATTCCAAGTAGCTGTCTTCACACCCAAATATTGGAACTTTTATCTCAAAGGAAGAAAGGGAAACATACTGAGGTAGGCAATTGGAAGTCTCTGCCATGGAAGAATTTATTCACTGACCCTCGTAACAACCTTAGGAAGTAGTTTCTATTATTATCTCTACAGAAGAGGAAGCTGAGGCTTAGAGAAGATTCTTGACCACAATCACATACTCAACAGCCCTGGCCTACGCCTGACTGTAAGTCATGAGGCCCCAAGCCAGATCTGCCGCACTGAGCTGCTCCTAAATTCCCAACCACAGAAATGAGCGACAGTCAATAATTATTTTTGTTTTGAGTCACTAAGTTTTGGAACAATTGATACGTAACCATTCATATTGTGTATGGCATGCATCCTTCAAGGACCTTTCATTTTAACAGGGGCTCAGAAAGAGGCTGCCCATGGTTTGCTTCTGGAACCTGGAAGAGGGCCACTCAAGTCCCTTCCAGCTCTGAGGCTTCAGCTGCAGGAGGAAAGCAGCTGTGACTTTCTCTACATCTTATAGCCTGCAACCTGGGGCCACTGGAAGACAGGAAAGCCCAGGCCCGCCTCCAGTGTCCAGCATGCTGAGCCCACTCCTCGGTGCCCTGGACCAGAGCTTTAGTGTACGAAGGAGGACACAGAATCTTCCAGCCTTGGTGGGGGATCTCAGGAAGAGGATTTATATAAGACACAATTCAACCCTTGGGAAAGACTTGAGGCTTAAGTCATAAACCACAACGGAAAAAGAACACTGCAATTGCCCCAGGCCTGACCACAAAGAGATTGTTAAACCAATGGTTCTCAAGCAGGGGCAACTTTGACCTCCCCAGGGGACACATGCAATGTGGACGTTTGAGACAGTTCAGGCCACACTCTACCCCAGCTCAGACAGGGGAGCACGGGTACAAAGGTTTACAGAACATTTCAACAGGGACCAGGGAAGAGGACGAAGAAGCCCTGGGTGTGCGTGTGTGCGTGTGTGCGTGTGTGCGTGTGTGCATGTGTGTGTGTGTGTGTGTGTGTGTGGAGAGGGAGGAATTCAACTGTCCCAAAACACTAAGTTGATTCTGGTGCCTGCTTGGCCAACCGTAGGGAACAGATCCCACATCCTTGGCAGATGCGGGAAGCAACTTACAAGACCACTGATGGGTCACAAAGCTTCTCTTCTAAATTCTCATTTACCCAAACCTCAAAATGTGACTATTTGGAAATAAGTCTTGCAGATGTAACGAGTTAAAATGAGGTCATAGTGGATTTGAGCAACGCTTAAATCTGCTGACTCGCTTCTTTACATGATAAAGGGAAAGGGGAGCTAGGGACGGGTGCAGAGACACAGGGAAGAAGCCACGTAATGGTGGAAACAGAGATGGGCACTGTGCATCTGCAGGTAAGTAACTGCATGTCATTGCTACTGGAGCTAGGAGAGAGGCGTGGTGGACACTCCTCGGAGGTCCAGGAGGCTCAAGGCCTGCGGACACTTTACTCCAGGACTTTCAGGAATCCTGGCCTCCTGAATGGTAAGGAGAAAAAATTTCTGTTGTTTTAGCTACTACATTTTGGGGTGATCTGTCACATGGCAATGAATATCTGACACAGGGCACAGAAAGGTTACATGGGAATACACAAAGCTCTGAAAGACTAGGTGTAAGGGGAAGGGGACCGCTCAAAGCAAGGCCGGAGTGAGGGCGTCCAGCCTGTGAAGGGGAATCCACACCCGCGAAGGCTCGGAGTGTGCCACGGAGTGGAGAAGAGCAGGCAGAACCGGCAGGTGCTGAGCAGAGAAGAGGTGCTTAGCCTCGTACTGAGAAAGCTGGAGGGTGCTGGCAAGAGGACGGCACCTTCACCAGAGAGAAGGGGGCAGAGGCGTGGGAGAAGCAGGATGAGGGGATTGATTTACTGTTAGATCAGAAAGCGGAAACGGAGGGAGGTGGAGGCTTGAGAAGTAGGTGGCCGTGGCGCAGGTCTCACACATGTAAGTAAAGGCAAACAGAGTGTCTATGGGGCATCCAAGTAGAGATGGCCAGGAAGTGAATTTGTAGCTCTATCCCTGTGGAAAGAGACCATTTAGACAATGGAACAGAAGAGCAAGGAATCTGGTGCGTGCATAAACCCCCTATGCCTGCAAAGGAGCAGGAAATGTGATGCAGCTCCTCACGATGACACAGATAGCACCGTCTCCCTGACACAGGACTGTCCAATGAGAGGTTATGTGAGCTGCTAGCTGCCGCTTACTGGGCATCTAGGATGTCGGCTGCTACTCTCTGGTTTCACTAATTATGTGTAGGACAGTTTTGAATCTGATAGTCCCAATTTGGTGTCTACTTATATAAAAACCCTTATTTCCTCTACTATTCTGAAAATTAAATCCTTTTGTGGAAAGAGAACTGAACCTCAGAGTCAAAAGCCTTGGGTTCAAATCCTGGCTCTGCACTTAATGGTGGTAATCAAAATGTATTTTTGAACTGGGCATGCTGATATACACCCATAATCCCATTGCTCTGGGAGGCTGAGGCAGGAGGATCACAAGTTAAACCCAGTGTATTTAGCAAGTCAGTGAGACCTTGTTTCAAAATTTTAAAAAATAATAAATAAATTGTAAAATACTTTTAAAGTTAATATGTAAATATTGAGTGCGGATGTAGCTCAGTGCAAAGGCTGTGGGTTCAATTCCCAGTATGGCAAAAAATAATTTAAAAGGTCTATAAAGATCAGAGCAGAAATTAATGCGTTGGAGACTAGAAAAAAAAATACAAAGAATCAATGAATCAAAGAGTTGGTTCTTTAAAAGATTAAGTGAAATTGACAAACCCTTAGTCAACCTTATCCAAAAAAGAAAGAAAGAAAGAAAGAAAGAAAGAAAGAAAGAAAGAAAGAAAGAAAGAACTAAAATAAATGCAATTAGGAATAAAAAGGGTGAAATCACAACAGACCCTGCAGAAATCCAGAAGATCATCTATACCTACTTTGAAAACTTGTATTCTAAAAAGATGGAAAATACAGAAGAAATGGAAATATTCCTAGATACATATGAATTACCAAAGCTGAATCAAGATATGAAAATCCTAAATAAACCAATATCAATCAATAAAATCAAAGATTTAATTAAAAACCTATCAACAAAGAAAAGGCCAGGGCCTGATGGATTCACTGCTGAATTCTACAAGAAATTTAGAGAAGACTTAACACCACTACTTCTCAAACTCTTTCATGAAATTGAAATGAAAGCAATATTCCCAACTTCATTCCTGAAAGTAAGCATTACCCTGATACCAAAAACAGAGAAGGGCCCACCTAAGAAAGAGAATTCCAGGCCAATTTCCCTAATGAACATAGTTGCAAAAATCCTCAAGATACTGGCAAACAGAATGCAGCAAGAATATTATACACCACGATCAAATGGGATTTGTCTCAGGGATGTAGGGATGGTACAATATGTGTAAATCCATAAATGTAATACATCATGTTAACAGAGACAGGACAGAAATCATCTGATCATCTCAATAGATGCAGAAAAAGTTTTTGACAAAGTCCAGCACCCGTGCCTGTAAAAAATCCTACGGAAAATTGGAATAGATGGTCTTTATCTCAATCTGATAAAAAGCGATCTACAAAAACCCAACAGCCAGCCAGGCGTGGTGGCTCACACCTGTAATCCCAGCACTTGGGAGGCTGAGACAGGCAAATTGTTGTGAGTTCGAGACCAGCCTGGGCTACAAAGTGAGCTCAAGGCCAGCCTGAACAACATAGTGAGACCCTGTCTCAAAAATAGGACTTGGGATCTAGCTCAGAGGTCTAAGCACCTGCCCGGCAAGCGCAAGGTCATGAGTTCAATCCCCGGTGCCGCAAAAATAAATAAATAAATAAATAAAAAACCAACAGCTAACATCATGCTAAATGGACAAAAACCAAAAACTATTGCTCTAAGATCAGGAACAAGATAAGGAGGTCCATTGTCTCCATTCTTATTCATCATAATCCTGGAAACTTTAGCTGGAGCAATTAGACAAGAAAAAGAAATAAAAGGAATAAGGATAGGAAAAGAAGAAGTTAAGTTATCATTATTTACAGATGACATGATGCTCTACATAGAAGACAACAAAAACTCCACTAAAAACATTGTAGATTTAATAAGTAAATTCAGTAGCATAGCTGGATACAAAGTCAACACTCAAAAAATCAATAGTCTTCCTGTACATGTATAACAAATTCACTGAGAGAGAAATAAGGGAAACAACACTTTTTGCAATAGCATCCAAAAAAATGAAACACCTAGGAATCAATCTAATGAAGGATGAGAAAGACCTCTACAATGAAAACTACAATACTCTGAAAAATGAGATTAAAGAGATTAGAAAATGGAGAGATATCCTGTGCTCTTGGGTGGGAAGAACCAATATAGTGAAAATGGCCATATTTCCAAAACTGTTATACAGATTCAATGCAATCCCAATCAAAAGTCCAATAGCATATCTCACAAAATTAGAAAAAACAATCCTAAAATTCATCTGGAACCACAACGTGGGACAACCCACAACGTGGGAAAAAATGTTTGCCCGCTGTTGCTCAAAGGATTACTATCAAAAACATATGAAGAACTCCAAAAAAAATCAGTTCTCCCAGATTTAAAAACCCAATCCAAAAATGGGCATCTGAGATGAATATACACTTCTCAGATGAAGAAATATAAACAACAAATAAATATATGAAAAAATGTTCAACATCACTGATCATTCAAGAGATGAAAATTAAAACAGCACGGAGATTCCACATCACCCCAGAAAGAATAACAAATGCTGGAGGGGCTGTAGGGAAAAAGTCCACTGTCAGTGGAGTGTAGACTGGTGCAACTACTGTGAAAATCAGTGTGGAAATTCCTCAAAAAACTAAGATTGGAGGGGCAGGCATGGTGGCGCACTCCTGTTAACCCAGCACTCGGGAGGCTGAGGCAGGAGAATCATAGTAAGTTTGAGACCAGCCTTGGCTACAAAGTAAGCTCAAGGCCAGCCCAAACTGCATAGTGAGACCCTGTCTCAAAAAGAAAAAAAAAAAAAAAAACTAGGATTGGAGGTCCCATTTGACCCCCAGCTATTTCTCTTCTGGCATCTTCTCAGAAGAATTAAAAACATCATACCACAGTGATATATGCGCATTCATGTTCGTAACAGCACAATTTGTAATAGCTAGATCTTGGAAACAACCTAAATGTTCATCAGCTAAGAAATGGATAAAAAAAGATGCAGTATTTTTATACAATGATATACTATTCAGCCATCAAGAAGGACAAACTTGAGACTTTTATAGATAAATGGATACAACTTGAGACTATATTCATAAGTGAAATAAATCAGACATGCATATGTAAACATATTGCCTCATTAGTATGAGAAGCTGAAACTATATATATATATATATATATATATATATTAAGATAGTTATACTACTGATTTCTCTGAGTTCACTGAAGAGAAGAGAAAGGTTTGTGCAGGTAATGTTCAGACAATTGAATGCAGATTTCTTGTGCTCTGGGTGACTAATTTGGGGATGGCAATGCACAACGTAGTACCATTGTTGTCCCCTGATTATTGTGTTTTGAAATTTTGTTTTTTTTTCTCTTTGAAATAATTTGAAAAATAATTTGGATTTGAAAAATAAATAAATAAAATTAAAAGTCTGAGCTTCTGTGGTCTCATGTTCGAAACAAGAACAAAACAATGTTGTCTTCACAAAGCAACAGCCACACGATTTACGGGAAGAACACAATTTACAGGAAAGGTAATTTATGGTATGAGCCCTCAGATAAGGCTTACTTGTAAGAAAGCAATACTCCTAGAGAGTCTACCGAGTCTATCCTTAGGCTGAGGCTGTGAATTATTAATGTGGCTCATGGCTATCAGTGAGAGCTTAGAATTCTCACATTTAGCCCTCCTGGCTGAGCTCCTGCACTCTTCTGCCACCTCTGCAGCACCGGCAGCTCTGGCATCGGGATTTCAGCCAGTTAGTCGCCTTCTCCCGTCCCCACCAGGGACTCCCAGCAAGTACTTGCTGAGTGCTGATTTAAACAGAGGTTGGCCTGTGGCTGGGGTATAGGTCAGCAGCAGAGTCACAGTGCTTGCCTAGCATTTATGTGGTCCTGGGCTCAATCCTCAGTGCTACAAAGTGAATTAAAAAATAAACTGGGCATGGCAGCACATGTCTGTAAGTCCAGCACTCTAGGAGGCTGAGACGGGAGGATCACAAGTTCCAACCCAGCCTGAGAAACTTAGTGAAATTCTGTCTCAAAAAGCAGAAAGGGCTGAGGCTATAGCTCTGTGAAAGCCCTGAATTCAACACCAATACTGCATAAACAAATAATAAACTAGATTTTGTCTTAATAAGATGTGACTTGTAACAGCACTTCACTTGCATAAATGGAGATATTAATAAAAAATTAATAAAAATTAGACTTGGCTCTGGTGGATTAAAACTTCCTCTAAATCCCATCTATATTAAGGTCTTTACATATCGAAATGTATCTTTTTAGTCACATTTAGCAGATTTCCGAAATTGTAATAAAAACAACACCTAGGGAACAAAGAATGAGTTGCTGAGGGAAGAGGAAACGGCAGGCAGAGGGATGCAGGAAAAGCCAGGGAAACAACATACTGAGGAAATCTGGAGCTGGCAAATTACGGCGGCGAGTTCCGAGGTAACTAGGAGCTGGGAAGGTCTTCACCGGCGCCGCTGCTAGCAATACCCAAAATGGCCAGCAGATGGCGATACTACTCCAGGAGTTTCTCCCAGCCCCTCCCACCAGATCTCCTCTCTTCACAGTAACCTGTCAATCCCAGTGAACGTTTTCTGTCACTTCGTGCCCCAGGCCTTACCTTCAGCCACTTTCCCTCCCACAGCCCTCACGTAAGAATTCCTTCCAATGACTCTATTGCTGCTGCTTACATTTAGAAATAGTGCTATGGTCTTTGTTCTCAACAGCAAAAGCAGGTGAATCAGATGCTTTGTTTTCCTAAGTACAAAATGAACAAATGAAAGTTCATGTGCGGCCAATCTTTGCCCCCTTTGTGAATTAACACCCAGAGAGAAGCTTCCCAGTAAACGGCGACACCAGCCTGAAGAAACGAGGCAGAAGTGCTACTTGAAACAAAGACAAATGAGGATGGCGGCTCAGCTGCTCAGGAGGCTGAGGCAGGAGGATCACTTGAGTTCAGGGATTCGAGACTGAGACCCTTGGGCAACTTAGCAAGACCCCATCTCTGAAATATGTATGGGGGGGTTGAACTTCTGAAAAAATCCTGTTTGAACTTTTTAATTATGGAAAAATACAACACTGGAAGGTAGATAAAATAGTATGACAAACCCAAACCCCGTACCACCTTAAGGACTGTCTGAAACTATAACCTTGAAAACACTCCTCAAGGAAAATGTAAGCTTCCTTGTGTTGAGGACTTCTAACGTGTAAGTGGCCAGCACCCTGGGCCTGCCCCTCTCCAGCCCTTTTAATATAAAAATCTTTGAGTGTAATACAGTGCAGTCTTTGACACTTAATCGCACACACCATGGAACACGATGGGATAATTCATGTAAACGATGTGCATTGGAGACATCAGCGTAGTCCCCACTTCCATCCCCTTTAACATTGCCTTGTATTGGGAGCCTGAGAACTCTTCCTTTCTGGTTCCTTATAAAGTACATCAGAAGGTGTAAACTCTAGTCACCCTAGAATTCTAGAACTCCTTCCTCCCATCTAATTGCATGTCGGTAGCTGTTATCCGGTCTCCTTCTCTCCCCACTCCCCTTCCAGCCTCAAGCGACCACTGTTCCTCTCTAACGTCTGAGATGGCTTTTATGACCTTCCATATGTGTGACAATATGGAGTGTTTTTTCTGTGCCCAGCTTATTTTACTTAACACAATGTCCTCCAGTTCCCTCAGCATTGCCTCAAATGACAGGAGATCATACTTTCTAGGGTCGATAATATTTCTTTATCCATTCAACTGTCAACACCCAGCTTGGTTTATTCCATCTCTTGGCTATGGTGAACGGTGCTGCAATGAACACAGCAGCACAGGTATCTCTGGACACAGATTTCCTTTCCTTTGGATGTACACCCATGTGGAATCTTTCAATGTGAAGTCCTTAAAACACGGAGAATCGGGGAGGCCAGGTCCCAGCTCTGGTCCTCCAAGGCAGTTGGGAAAAGGGAGCTGTAGAAATGGCACCCCCTTGGGCCAGACTGAGGACAAGATGACGCCCACAGGGAGGAGAGGACGGTGTCACCGGAAGTGCATATGGCGACACCACAGTCCTCTCCAATTAAGAGCCCTCCATTTCCTCAGCTTTATCCCTGACCACAGCCTGAAAAAAAAGATTTGACCCTGAGGGCTGAGGAACCAATTTTAATACCAGACAGGTTCAAATTCTTGTCTCATCCTGCCACACAGGGGTTCTTTGGGTGGTCTGCTAGGGACACACGACCTGCTGGGAAATCATTTTCATAGGTATCATCGTAGAGAGGAGACCCAGCTTCTGCCAGCTGTCAAAGGGCTCTGAGGCCACCCCTTAGCCCTTCACCTCGGCCAGAAAAAATCTAAAAAAAAAAAAAAACACTGTAATGATAGTGGTGATGCTTATCTTCTTCTCTGAGGGCCAATGAATTTTTAATTACAATAACTGTCACAAGAAATTAAGAAAAATTTAAAGGTATATGCAGATTCTCCTGCTAAAGTCATTTACAGTTTTGAAGTGTCACAAGACCTTTTTTCCAGTGACTGGATGAAACCCACCACAAATGAACTATGATCTATATCTGAGCTTCTAGATCCATATGACATAATATAGTCATAACTTTATTAATAAACATAAACTTCACTACACTTACTTGAAGTATGTTAGTAACAATGACTCCCAAATTCATTAACAAGCGAACTTAGGCAAATGTGTTTTGTTTTGTTCTACAATCCATGAAATGCATTTGCACTGCAGGTACTTTGGAAATCATTCTGGAAACACAAACAAACACAGACTTATTCATTCACAGAAAATGACGCTCACAGCTTTAATATTAAACACAGTCATGGTAGCTCACAAAACAGATAAAGTGCAAAGCTCCATTTCAAAAGGCCGTAAATCACTCCCAAAGCAACAGAGATTGAACACGACCTCACCCCACCTTACACAGCACATCTTATATGGAGAATAAAACAAAGTCTGTATCTGAAAACACTGTTTGCTCTGGTTACAGATCATCATTATAAAAGTCTTTAAATAAGATTTGACAGTGAGTAGAAACCACATTATTAAAGTCTGTAGAACAATGATGTCTATAAAATTCATTGTGAATCTCAATCTGGCCCCAAACCTCTTGGATCAGCAGGAATAATGACATTCCAGCAACATCCAAGTCCACCCTGGCTAGGAAAGGTTTCACGTTCATCTAGGCAAGGGAGGGACCTGTCCCCCAAAGATGTCCCCATGTCAGCCCCAAGGGGAAGGCACAAAACTCAGTCCTGGAGCTTCCAACATGGCCCTGGCTCAGGGAAGCATGAGGACCTGGTGAGAGAAACATGTTCACCCCTGAGAAATCCAGTAAGTGTAGTGGCAGGGTTTTTACAAAGCTTCCATTTGACAACCATCAAGCTTGTCCCCCAACAGAGCACAGCTGGTGCGTAACTAGTGTTTCAGGCACATTTCATTACAGGCACGGAGTTAGCAGAAAAGTAACCCCGTTACCAAAGGGTGCAGGGGTCTCGGCCTCACACACTTACATGTGCTCCCTCGAGTGCCTGCTGATCAGTAATACAGAAGGGGAGAGAGATACCCTTTTCTAACAATACAGTCACTATAAAACAACACTGTACACTACAAAACAACAATCACTCAGGGAAGAGATACTTAGTAACATTAATTTGTGTGTGTGTGTGTGTGTGTGTGTGTCTTAAACCCAGCTCTGTCTGGATAAACAGCCAGGTGAACTCTAACCAGAACAAAATCCAGTAGCCTTGCTGAGTAGCCATGGCTGTGACCTAACCCTAAACGCCTTTCTGCTGGGCAGAAGGAGGGATGGAGACCCTTGACTACACGTCCAGTAATGAAATAAGCTACCCACTTTTTTTAATCTGAGCACATCAAAATCTGAGCTCCTCAACCCAAGGGCAGAAGTATAACAAAAATACAGCTTTCAGTTCATCACTTCTTGGGGCCCATTCATGTCAGGCTCGATTAAGAAGGAAAATCCAGTAATTTAGCCTCAGAATCCAGTGATCAGCTTTCAAGTGTGCAACTAGTCCTAGTGTACTGCATACCCACTCATGAAAAATATACAACTGGTATTCACATTTCAAAGATATAGAATAAACTGTCAAAGTTAGAAGACACTTATGCACAACTATATTAGTTGGGGGGAAAGATGAAAATAAAGAAATACATCCAATACCAAAACACTAACAATGGTTGTACTTGGGTGATAGAAATACGAGGTTTTTCCTTCTTCTACAACTTTTTGTAGTTTCCCAATTTTCTTTAAAGACCATGTAGTGCTTCGATATAAGTATGAATGATGCCCTATACCCAACTTAAAGTAAAATTAGTATATTTCCACCCTCTTGATTTACTATCACATGCTGGCAAGCTATAGTAATTTCTATCCAAAAATAGAGTTATGTTTTGTCCTCCTCAAATGTACTTCATTCCACTTTTTTCTCAGCTCGTTTCTCTTTGGAATGACTCTCCAGAAGGGCAGACTGCTTTCCATATAAAAACCATTTGTCCAATATCTTAACTTCGCCATTTTTCTCCTAGAAGTGGGATAAAAACAGCCCAGTGACTCAGGGACTCTTCCAGGCCCATTCAAAAGTGCCCACTGGCAACGTTTCATCCCAACGTCCAGGGGCTGGAGGTGGGGGTGTAAGCAGAGCCCTTAGGGGATAAGCCCTTTCCTAATAAAGAGGATGCTTCCTCCTGTGATTGTCAGGACAGTACTCCTGTCGCTGAGGAGCCCCTGGACAAATTAAACCTTACCTACCAAAAAATCACTCCCTACCTTCTGATTTTACTTATCCAGTTTCCATGCTAAGACAGCTGGCCTTAAAATACACCAAACCCACTACCTTAGCTCATCTGTATACTTCAGAACAGATAAGCCTAGGATTTATGCCTAGTTAAGCCAAGCTGAAATGAACATAGTCTGGTATTTCCCGTTTTAAAATTCTAGTCTTGAAACCCAAAGGACTTACCAGCAGTTTTATTCCACAAATCACGAGGTCTCAGCAAGGTACATTATAAATTCCATAGATATTCTACCCAAAGTCATTTTAAAATATATTTTAAGCTACAATAAAACATGTATATGCATTCAATAGTATATTTTTCTGGGAGATCACCAATTTGTTAATTTGCATTTTTACTAACTGATATATTAAGAGATGCTATAAATTTAAATTCATAAAGTTAATTAATTTCACACATTGGCGTTTCATAAAAATTTCTTGCTACAAGAAGAAACAGGAAATAGCCTAGTGAGTTATTTAGAAAACCTGAAAATCACTAAAATTGAATAAAGTCCTTCACTTTTAAACTCTAAATTCAGCTGCTGATTGGCCATTTCACTTTGGATCCTGTGCAAATTCTAACCAGACTAACAGTCTTGGGCAGGCGACTGCTACTTCCCAACTCTTAGATACTTGGGACGGTGACAGGACTGCCACCCACCCAAGCAGGGCAGAAGGAGTCTGTGCTGCTTTATCTTAACAACGGAATGTCAAAAAACAGAAGATGCCTGAGTTAAAATGAGTATCCCTGAGGTCCATAACTCCCTCCTCATACCCCGAAGACAGCCTTGGAGTCTTCCGTTGAAGTCCAGTGAAGATTCACTGCAGCCAGTGTCACAGAGAGGAAAACTCAGAAGGCAAGATCTGCCCAGCTGCGCCAACGCCCTCCACCGGCTGATCAGTGCATTCGCAGCCAGCATCTGAGCAAAGCTGGCCATCAGTGCTGAGAACCACAGGAAGCACCTGGCACTGTGAGTGCGGAGAGCATCATTCCCACGGAAGTCGCAGGGAAATAAAAGGTGAGAACTTTTCCTTTCCTCTTCTTTTTTTTCTTTTGTAAGTATTAGGGATTGAAACCAGATCCACTCTACCATGGAGCTACATTTCCAGCCCTTTTTATTTTGAGCGAGGGCCTTTCTAAGTTGCCCAGGCTGGCCTTGAATTTGTGGTGCTAACAACTCAGCCTCCCAAATACCTCGGATTACAGGCATAAACCACTGTGCCCCGTAAGGTAAGTTCTGAAGACAATTTCTTGAACAGTGTAGTATACTGGGGGCTTCAAATATGGGTGGGGGGGGTTCCTATGTTTGCTCCAAAGTTTAAGCCAGAGCCCCCAGCAAAACGGCAAGGATCCGATGAATCTACGGTGTCCAGCGGAAAGGGCAGGCTACCTTCACACCACGGCTGTTCTTTGCGTATTTGAGCTTACTGAACTGGGGCAGCACTTCGTGGGGAAATGATGCCAGCATTTAAAAGTTGTGCTTATCTTTAGGAATAGCTTAAAGTGGAGTCAGTTTTGGCACAGAGGGTTGTACTCACCAGCCTCACCCTCTCTGAAGTTAAATCTCTATCTCTCAACAGAGCTAGTGGTAAAAAGATTCGCAAATGCATGTAAAGCCTGGGTTAGTTGAGAGGTGCACATGAAAAAAAAAATGAGGCCTTAGCCACACCCTGCATCCTCCATTGGGTTTGGTAGGACAGTTTCCCAGCGCCTCCCATCAGAGAGCCAGAGGATCAGTCAAGAACGGGACCCAGCAGTGCTCGAGAAAGCGCAGTCTGGAGCAGGCCACCTCCCCCTGAAGAGGCATGGGCAGCCTGGGTCCCCTAAAGGACTGCTCTGCCCTGGCCACAAAGGATGCAGCCCAATAACCAACGCATCTGGAAGTAACAATGAGAAAGACACACCCAGTGTCCCAAAGTCTGCTGTTAACCATTTTGGGAAAGGAGAGACACTCATTTCTCCCCCAGCACAGTGGAATCCGAGTGGTCCACAGACACACTAGTTATAGCCTGAAGGAACAGAATTCTGAAAAGACACACCCCACACCAATTCTTAGACCCCCTCAGCTGCCTTTGCTAGCAAAAGAAGCCCAGTGCAGGTGGGAAAATATGCAAAGGAGCCAGCCACTGCCCCGCCATCACGTGATTTTGACTGGTGACTTCTTGTTGGCACACAGAAGGGACACGTAGGGGACACCGATGAAGGCCCATTTCTCGCTGGGCCAGAACTTGATGACAGGACCTTGCTCAGGGATCTCCGAGGCAGCATCAAAGTAGGCAAAGCACACACAGCCCAGGTAGGCAGCCAGGCAGATGAGGATGTGCCTGCAAAGAAAACAGAGGTGAGAAGAGGCGGGCACTGTCTGGATCCCGCCCTGGCCGAGGGACCTCTCCTGTTCCCACTCTAGTCTAGGTGCCTCTCACAAACCAGGAAGGATGCGGGTGATGGCAATCCCTGCAATAGTGGGAGGATGATTAAGTCCCACCTTAGAATGTTCTAAAATATTTCCATTTAACGACTAGATCAGACAAGCTGATGCCTTCGGGCCTCTACCAAGAAGACTGGGGTCCGAGAATTTAAAAGAGAGGTGGCAAGATGGGAACAGCAGAATACATCAGATTAGATTCTCACTTTAACAAACAAATTCTTGTGAACAGCTATGCCCTTCATCAAGGAGAAGTTTAATATTGATTATATGAAGGAGGTTTGTAAGTTTGGGCCCACCCTAGACAACTTAGCAAGAGCTTGTCTCAAAAATTTGAAAACCAGAGGTTGAGAGGAAGGAGGAATTGGCAGGACTGTGGATGTAGCTCAGTAGTAAATGCCCCTGGGTTCAATCTTCAGTATTGCAAAAAACATAAAATAAAATAAAAACTTTTTAAAATCCCTACATTACAGAGGGGAAAAAACCCCTGATCTTTTCATAAGATGTCTGGAAAGTGCTTTACCATACTCAGGGGAGGGGTGAAGAGTGGGGAGGAAGAAGCGGCCCCATGTCGGTAATTATGGAAACTGGCTGTTGACTACAGAGGCTCAATGTATTAGTCTTTGTGCTTTTGAAAAATGTCAATTTGCATAATAAAGGGCACATAATTCTGTAGGCAGTAATGACTACCAACTGAAAGGCAGTCGGTGCCTGGATATAAATTTTTAAAAATAGAAATACTCAATATAAAAAATTTAAAAAGGACACACAGCAAAAAAGAAAATACACATAGCAAATTTACATTTGACAAAATGATCAACAATAGTAATTTTTTTAAAGACTGACAATCAAAACAAAATATTATTTTTCCAATCAAGTTAACAAAAGATTTAAAAGAGCTTATATCCTATATATGTAAACGTGGGTAAAAGGTATTGTCTTAACAGACTTTAGTAAAAAGTGTTAATTGGTACCATCTTTTCAGATTTAGCAATTTAGATTACAATTTAGTCTATGGGAATATTCAGGAGTTAGAACCAATATAGATGTTTATTATAAACTGTTTGCAAAAGTGAAAAATTAGAGATTACCTAAATATTCACTGACAGATTGGTTAAATGAATTATAAAGCATTCATATCATGAAGTATCAAATACAAAAGATAAATATATATGCAATGGTATAGAATGGTGCCTATGAGCTAGTATTAGGCTAAACAAAAAAAGGATCAGTTTGCATCATGTATAGAGAGCATGCTATTTTTGTTTTTAAAAAGCAGGATTCAAGAGTATAAGGGTGCAATTGCATAGAAGAAAAAAAAAATTACAGGTCTATGTCACAGAATAACTATGATTGAAGATTAACTGAATAACTCAAAATTGCTTCTAAAGAAGATTTTGAATGTTCCCAGCACAAAGAAATAATGCCCGGGGTAATGCATATAAGAGTAATCCAGATCTGATCATTATACATTTTACATATATACATATATAGAGAGAGAAATGTCACACTATACCCCATAAACATGTGCAGTTATGTCTCAAAAATAAAAATATTTTTGAAAGAAATATATATATATCTTTATATATATATTATAAAATCTGAAAAGATAGACTTCAGACTATTAACAATTATCTTTATTTGGGGGAAATGGTGAAGTTATGAGAGCCATTTCTATATTTCTATGTTATTTAAATCACACATCACTTATATGTATACCCAAGTTTATAATGTGACAGGGGAGCAAAAACTTCTAACCTGCTAGGTATCAGTTGTGCCAAGTTCGTGTTCGCTGAATATTGAAAAATGAATTCCAAGGGACAGTGGAGGTTTAAAGTAGGTAAAGTTTATTAAGAGAATGCTCCTGAGAAAGACAGATGGAGTCCCTAAAAGGGTTGGCACTGAGGCTGTTTTTCCAAGAATGTTTTATAGAGCAAAACCACGAGGTGGGTACAACAGGAGTCGAATTACAATCAACAAATAAGATTACAAGTGTAGTTGCTTAGCCAATATTGACCCAATAGGGAAGCGAGGCATGTAGCAAGGGTATATAGTGAGCATCAAAAACTTTAGCTTATCTGTCACAACTAATATAGAAAGAACAAAAACATTTTTTGGAAGGATGGGTCTAGATGTCACCCTCCTAGGCATCTGGACTTACTGGACCAGGTGGTGCTAATTACAGTACAGTCTCAAGTTGCTGTTTAGCCCTTAGGGAGGCATGCAAGCGTGGCCATCCCGAGGCCTGGCCTTCAGATGGGCTCGTCCTTGTCTGACTGCCTATTAATGTCTATCTAACTTAGCTGTCTATAATAACAATGGCACAATTCACACTAGCTATACTGCAGAAACAGCCTAGATGTCGGTCAATAGATGAATGGATAAAGAAAATGTGGTTCATATGAATCCCCATCAATCGAATACTTTCAATATGAGTATTGAATATCAATATTTTTCTGGCATAAAAAAGAATGAAATGATGACATTTTCAGGAAAAAGGGTAGAACTAGAGACCATAATGATAAGCAAAATAAGCCAGACTCAGAAAGTTAAATATTGTTATGTTTTCTCTCATGTAAGACACCTAACAAATAAACTAATTAATTGAAGGAAAGGTGGCAGGAAAAAATACATCACTTGTGAAAAACAAAATAAAAAGTACGCCAGATTCATGAACAAACTAAGTTTGAGCCGAAGTTGTCACATAATCTAAATTTTGAATTTTATTTAATCACTACTGTAACAAGAGGACTGCGATAAAAATGTGTATCTTGAAGAGTCATATTTATGTAGGTGCACACATTTATTAAACTCAAATATGTACATAAAAATCTGTGCATTTTATTATCTGTAAATTCTAATTCAACAAATATATGAAGTATATAAATTCACCAGTGTGAACTGAAGTTAAACCTAAGAAACTTAGGGCAATGGATCCTAAGACTGAAAACCCCAGCTTGTAGTGTTTTGTCTTTTGGAAGCAGTACTGGAAGTCCCTGAGATTTATATTTGCATAGCCTGGGTCTCATTATAAATAAATGCAAATTCAAGTTCATGTGTGCAAGGAAATGTAAGTCAAATCTTTCTTTGAAACAGTATCTTCAGGCCTCCTTCCCATCGAGCCTCTGCATGTCTAACAAAGCCTTCAAATCCTCAGCACTAGAATTCTTCCCTGGATGCTCTCAAGGTACCAGGGCCACAGGACCTCAGATTTCTCTTGCTCCTGCTATCATCTGCAATCAGCAGGGAGAGGAAGCTTCCTCTGGGTGTGGCGCTGAAGCGGTCTCTAGGAAGAAAGTCACTCCTCGTTCCTCCCCAGCTTCCGAGTGTAGGGTTCTGCATGAGGTTTTGTAACCTGATTTCTTTTAACTTAATGGGTCCTGAGCATTCCCAAATAGGTGCTCCAATTAGCTGTCACTGAACTGCGAAGTTGTCTTCATACACACAGGTGGGTGACACTGATTAGTTATTTAGTTCTCTAGTTTTCTGTCTCTAACTATAAAA
>RJWT010020986.1:0-17755 GCA_004365215.1 Cuniculus paca | reverse complement strand
TATGTGGTCCTGGCTGGCCTTGAACTCACTATGTACCCCAGGTTGGCCTCGAACTTGTGGCAATCCTTCTGCCTCCACCTCCCAAGTGCTGCAATTACAGGCATGCGCCACCGTGCCCAGCCAAAATTTTTTAAATAGTACATTACTTTAAATAGAAATGAAAGTGTAAAAGACGTTTCTCATATGGAATGCTGTTTTGCTAGTCCAAATAAAGTAACTTTTAGGATACTTTTTCTAATTACTAAAAAAAATTTCTGTTTTGAAATTTTAATCTTAGCTTTTGAGTATTTTAGAAGGAAGAAAAAGCTTCCAACTTTGCTCTGATTCATTCCTTTTTTTCTCCTAAAGGAGTAGACAGTCTCTTAAAGTTCGAGAGCATAAAGTATTGGGACCATATGTAGATGGTTTATCTCAACTGGCTGTCACTAGTTTTGAGGTAAGTGTCATTTTTGAAAAATGTCATTAAAAACCTGGCGGTTGATCAGAATTGATTACTGCATCAGCACACTCCAGAGAGAAGGGCTCTTGCACACTCGCCAAGCCGGCTTGTTGTGAAGGTTTCACTGTGTGGCCGGAACATCCAACTCTGTGAAGTTGCTGAATGTTTTCGCTAATACCCTTCTGTTGAAACTGTTCTCCCTGTTACTGCCAGTGACATCTTTCTAGACAAATCTGGTAGTCTAAACAGTAGTATTGGAGAGTTAAGCCAACCTCATGTCGTTGACAAGTTTCTCCTGCCTTCTGTTCTATCACTTTTCACACTTCTGGCTCTTGTTTTTTTGAATCAGTCTTCTCTCCATGGACTTAACATTTCCTGCTCCTTGACTTGAATGTCTAGACTCAGTTTTCTGCTCTTATTTCTATCATCATTGCTTTGGAAATCTCATAACACAAGCTGCTGTCTCCAATGCTGAAGAATGTAAATGAATGGACAGATGAACACATGAATGCCTGTATTTACTTTTGCCATCTGAGAGATGTGGCCAATCCATTACACCTCAGACTGAGTGTGACTAAAATTAATCTGTGAGTCAACTCTGTCCAGCTATTTAAATGAAAACATCCATGGTATTTCTCAAATTAGGAATAATTAAAAATAGGGCATAGTCATCATTTTAAAATAAGCAGAAACCTTTCTGATCTAAAGATACTAAGTCAAGACCTTCACTAAAGAGTCAGGTTCTTAGGCTACTGTCACTGGGATCATTGCGTATGTCATCCTGTCATTTATTAGTAAGAGCCGGTGAGTTCTTGATCTGCATTCCAGTTCTGTCTCACACTAGATGTGGAGAAAGTTATCTGACCTCCGTGAGTGTGTCATCATCTTTTATGTAAGAGCAGAAAAATATTCCACCCATAAGGTTCATTCAGCAGGCATTTTGTAAGAGCCCATGCATTCCAGGTGTGTGTGAGGAGCAAGTGTCCATCCATGCTGGAGGGAGAGCTGCTTCCCTTGGAAAGCCACAGTGTTGCGGGGGGAGGCAGGTGAACAAGTGGTAGACAGCTGTATCAGGTCAGTGTGCGCAGGGGAGTTAGGACTGAAGGAGGTAACTCCTGCTACTGAGTATCTGGAGTCTTCAGTAAACACTAGCTCTCCTTGGGACGTAGAGAGGAGAACGTGGGGTCTTAGCAGGGAAGGAAACCATCTGGCGTGTGGGAAGACTGGGGGACTGTCTCATATACTAGTGAGCCCTGAAGAGGTGGCAGCTCCACTGTACACTGTGGAGGAGAGGCGGGGGATTATGGGATGGTGACAGAGGTGTCAGAGGGATCATACTGCATGCACACACCTGGGGTGCAAAATTGTGTCCTCATGTTTTTGCTTATGGTATTTTCCCTGATGCTTTGCCTCCAGGATATTGAGTCATTGATGTCTGAGGGAAATAAGTCTCGAACGGTAGCTGCAACCAACATGAACGAAGAAAGCAGCCGCTCACATGCTGTGTTCAACATCATCATCACACAGACACTGTATGACCTGCAGTCTGGGGTGAGGGTCGAGGCAGAATGGCAGGGTTGGGGAAACCCAGAGCGCGTATGGTGGGAGGTGTGTCACAGTTGGATTTGGTAGCTGGAAATTTTATGTTGGCCCTTCTGCTTACTAGGTGAGCTGCTTTGCCTAAATCATTTAGTTAGTTAGGTCTTTTTTTTTTATATGATGGCTTTTTTAAAAATTGGATTTTGTGTGTAAACTCCCTAAAGATCATGATGACATCACGCAGCTTTCAACTTGTATCCTTTCATACTGAAATTGACTGAAAATCCCCTAGGTCTACTGCACGGGAATCGAGGCATATTAAAGAGGAGACCATGACATTTAGCCTAAAAAGCTATATTTTGAAAGAGAGAACTGACCCAAACCTGCAGGAATTCTTATGTCCTAAAATTTCCTCATAGGCACATTCAGTCTCCAGCTTTTGGGCTGTATTCTGGAAGGCTGAATGTGCTTGCTACCTAGCTGCAGTACAAAGTACTACATTTTTGCACCAGTTTAAATTTTGAAATGAAATCTTTGGACTATTTAAGATGTTGAGAAATTTGCTGTGTTAGAATAGGATGGACCGTGGAATTGCTCTCAGTCATAGTGCTAATGGATACATGGATAGCATGTGGTATTTGCATTAATGTGTATCATTTCTCTCGTTTCCTACAACTAGAACTCGGGAGAGAAGGTCAGTAAGGTCAGCTTGGTAGACCTGGCGGGTAGCGAAAGAGTGTCTAAAACTGGAGCTGCGGGTGAACGACTAAAAGAAGGCAGCAACATTAACAAGTAAGGTGACCCTTGTGAGGACATCTTGGGTGATTTTCCTGTCCTGGCTGGCCCACATAACCACCTTTTTTTTTTTTTTTTTTTGCTTCTGGGGTTGAAACCCAGGACCTTGACCTTGTTTGTGCTAGGCAAGGGTTTTACCACTAAGCTATATCCTAGCCCCATTCATCCATCCCCCCACTCACCTATCTACCTATCTCATCTATTATGTTAGTGGGAAATAAGCCCAGGCCCTCATACTGAACTACATCCCCAGGCCTTTTTTATTTATTATTTTGAGACAGGGTCTCACTAAGTCACTCAACTGCCCAGGCTGGGGTTATATTTGCAGTCCTTCTGCCTTTGCCTCCCAGAGTACACCAACACATTCAATTTATCCTGGCCTTGTGTTTTAGGGGGAAGTTTGTTGCATTATGATTGGAGATTCAGATGCAAGGTTATTCATAGTGTTGTAGCTTTAGTAAACTAAGTGTAAAAAAAAAAAGCGTAAGGCTGCCTCTGTGAAGTTGCTCGAAGTTTACTAAGTAGCCCTGCCCCACAACCGTGCAAACACTTAGGGGTATCAGCATACTTACAGATGGGCACTAACATAGGATGGTTGGGCATAGGATTGTTTGACGTTACAGTGGTTTCAAAACAAAGTTCATTCATATAAACTGTACTTCATGTTTTAGATTTAGATCTTTTCCTGGGCTAGCAACATTTAGTCTGATCCTCCCTTCTGATAATCGGGAGTGGCAGCAGCCACAGCTCCCAATCAGCAACCCTATCAAGGAGGAAATTTGGGTGCATTAAATGTGTTTTCAACTTAGAATCAGTTTATTAAGACTGCATAAGCCAAAGAACATCTGTAATGCAATCTTAGGTAAAATGCAGATCTCATCTTCATTAACTTCGGGAGCTTATTCTCAAAGGAAAACATGATTTAAATCCTTTCATAGGAAAAATTTAACAGTGATTAAATAACCGCCATCTTGGAATCTTGCCGTTTGGCGTGAGTGCCTCAGCGTGCCCAGTGCTTCAGTACAGGCTGGAAGGCGGCAGAGAGGGAAAAGATTCCAGCGAGTCACAAGAGATGCAGGTGTTCCTTGTAGAGGGCTCCGCAGAGGTGCAGAGGACAGTCTTGTGACAGTTACACGTGGTTCCCGATCCACACAAGTCCCTCTGCTTCCAACTGGAGGTGGAGCAGTTTGTAGTTACAAGTGTGTGCTTGGGCCAGACTGCCTGGGTTTAATCCTGCATCTACCAATTACTATGTGTGTATGTCAGGGGCAGGAGATTTAACCTGTTTGTGCCATACTTTTCTCATCTGTAAAATAGACTTATTAGTAGTATCTACTTCATAGAATTGAGGATTAAGTGCTAGCATGTGCTTAGAACAAGGCCTGGATTGCACAAGACACTGAACAAATATTAATTGTTACAGCTATTGTTTTTACAAATTGGCATAACCTCTCATCATGTCAGGTTCTGCAGAAAGTAGTTTTAGTCTGTACTTGTAACTGTTTTCTGCTGAGCATAGTAATTTAGGATTTTGCTTAGAACAGAATTTGAGAAGAGGAAATATATGCAGGGCCGTGGTTTGTGTAACTTGCACTTCAGAGTGATATTGGCACAGTATGATTTCAGCATATAAAATTTTAAAAATTAGAACTAAAACATTGTTCTCTCTGTTAGACAGAAATAGCTCACTCACTGGGAAAGACTGCTACTTTAGGGCCTTAATCTTCCAGTCAGCCTGTCTCCTGCTCTAATAACAAGGGATTTTGCTACATTTCATGACAAGACCTTGCAGGATTGCAGCTGGCACTGCAGCTCTGTTCCACAGTGAGCTCAAGGATGCAGAAGACAGTGAGGACAGGATGCAGAAATGAGAGTGTGAGGGAGCAGGAGCCAAAGAAAGGATTGTCAGTTTTCCTAGAGATTCATTTCTGGTGCCAAGCCTTGCCAACCCTTGGCCTGCTGGTTGGCCTTGTGGGATGACATGGGAAAGACTGTGTCGTGGACTTGGAAAGTGTTAAGAGTGCATGCGTATGTCTGGCCTTGATGTAGAATGAAGTGACTTTGACTCAGCTCTTGCTAGTCTTCCGAGTGCTCACTGAGGTACAGTGGTACTTTAGTTCACAAATGCTTTTGTTGGCAAACAGTTTGGTTCGCAATCAGAAATGTTTGGCAAAGTTTTGTTTTTGTTTTCAAACTCTGCATCAGGTGGTGTACATGACCACAGCCATCTTTCCCACACAAATGCGAACATGGCAGTCTTTTCCAGCGTCATGGAATTAAGTTCATGTGAATCGAGAGGCCACTGTAATGACTCATCGATCTTCCTCTCCTCATTGTATAGATGAGAAAACCAAAGCAGAGAACAGTTACATGTTGTATCTCAGGTCACCAAGTTCTCAGTGCAGATCTTGGCTTTGATTACACATACGCTCCAGGACCCAGGCCTCATCACCCTGCTACAGTCTGGGTACCACACATTCCATTTGCCTGGAAGAGCCTGTTTGGTACTTTAGTCTCAGTGCATATGTTAATGGCGCCCCTTAAATTTGAATGCTAACTTATGTACTATTCCTAACTGGACTACCTCAAGCCATGTGCCAACATTTAGGTCCTCTAGCAACTGGCTCTTTGTATAACAACTTGTTGAGTTGAATGGGATTTTCTCAGCATAAATCATCTTTCCTAAGTTTTACACTAAGTCTTTCACAAATGCATATGTATATTACTTACTGCAGTTTGTGAACCAGGTAGGACCTTTAGTTTTAGTGCATTTTATAGCTTTCAGAACATTTTCACATGCTTTATTTCATATGGGGCTCAGAAGAGGTATTTTTATCTTAATATTTTGATTGTAAAAAACTGATACTTGAGAATATTCAATGACATATATGAAAGTCCATCACAGATTTATTAGGCTTCTATTATGTGTCTGGCACTACATTAGATGCTGGGGGTACACAAAGAATTAAACATTGTAGTAGGTAGAGTAACACTTCCCACCCCCAAATATATCTTCATTCTGATTTCCAAACCCTGTACCCTCTTACAGCGCAAAGAGACTTCACAGTTTTAGTTAAAGCAATGATGTTGAGATGGGAGATTATCTCGCAGGCCCTATGTGGTCACAGGATATTTACAAATAAAAGGAGGTAGTTGAGAGACCAAGTGATACAGAGAGGGAAAGACTTGAGTGGACACTGCTTGAAGATGATAGAGGAGGTGTGAGCCAAGGCAAGGAAAAAAATGGGACATAGAGCACCACCAGAGCCTTCAGAAGGTTGCAACCCTGCTGACTTCTGGAGTTCAGCTCAGTGAGATGCATTCTGTACTTATAACGCCCCAGAGCTGCAAAGGTAGGAGGATTTTCCTAACTCAATAGGTCAAGAGCTTCACTCACAAAAGCCTGCGTCATCTGTATCTACCTTTATAGGCTTCATTTGCACATTGCCTGTCATTGACATGTTAGTATGAGCACTGCCTAGGCTTCCTCCAGAAGCCATGTAGTGTGTATGCTGAACTTCCTAAAAGCCTAAGTATTCTGAACTTCAAGACACAGGTCAGCCCAGGGATTTCAGAAAAGAGATGGGAACCTGCTGTTTTGATCCAGTTTAGCCAACACGTACTGAACACTGACTAGGTGTAAGAACACAGAGAAAGGTTCAATGGGCCATTGGCAGTGGGAAGACCTGTGGACCAGTTGTACTAAAACCCGAGCACCACAGAAGTTTTGCCTGGAGCATAGGGAGTACAGGGGAGGGCTGCTTAACACAGCGTGGGGGTGGGGGTCCAGAGCAGACACTAAACCAGCTGCATGACCTTATTTCTTCATCAGTAAAATGTAATGAGGAAATTACCCCACAAGTATAGTTGTTTTGAAGATTAGTTGCTTTTTATGAAGTGCTTAGAATATTGTGTGGCACATAGAAAACTATACATGAGTGCGTGGTAATAAAATAAAAAATCAAAAACTACTAATAGTTCCACAAATGGCTTTCTAAGCTTTGTAATCAATGCCCAGTTAAGTTCTAAAACTGAAGCAGACTCTGACATGTTTCCTAAGCTTTCTCCCGCCTCCTCCTTGGCCTTGTTTGGTGGAGCATTGGTAATCCTCTTAATCAGACCTGTCAGGGACTCCACACAGACATCAGTGTCTGCTTAATGGGCTGTGGATTTAGGGACTTCATCTCTCCTGAAGCTCTTAAGAGCTTAAAGCACACATTATTCCTTCATCTGAAAAGCTGAGATGCTGTGCGCAGGTTTGGGGCACAGGTTGTCTGTGGACCATCTTCACAGGGATACCCAGTGTCTAGGGAAGATGGAGGAGGAGGTCTTTCCTGCCTCTGGAGTCTGGCTGCTTCAGCTTCCTTGGGAACTCACTTAGGTCATGAAAAACTCTAATGCCCTGAACTTTGAAAGTGCTTCCATTTTATCCCCACGATGACCAGTCAGTAAGTGCAAATAAGAGGCATCTAATGACTATCATTCCCAGCCACGTTTCCATTCCAGTTGCTGTGGTTAAATAAAGTATGTTTGACATCCCCCCCAAAATGGATCCTTCTGAATACTTGTTCCAGGAATATGCATACCTGTTACTTCTAAGACTACGTTATAAAATTTGATATAATAATTTATAAGCTTTCTGTATTTAGCAGTTTGTGAGACTCAGTCCCCCACCCCTTTTCCTTCTTGAGTGTTTTTCATGGCTCTTGTTTATTTCCTTTCAGAAATCTCACTTTATAGCCCAAATGACCAAACATGAATTTCTATCCAGGGTCCATGAACATGGCCTGCTTCTATCCATTATTCAAGGGTGGAGACTCTTGGTAATTTACAGCTAGCACATTGCAATGTCGAAGCATGTTGGGGAAGAAAGACCTGATAAGATGTCTTTGTGTTTAGCATGAGGGACCCAGAAAAGACAGCAAAAATCTCCTTGGGTCATAGTAGCCATGTCTTTTGGGGAGTGTGACAGGGTTACTCCAGTGTTTCCTAAAAATTTCTATGAAACATTCTCCAAGTGGCTCTGGGAAGAAATACATTTTGCAAAAGGTTACTTATGAAACTTCCTTTGGAGATTCATAGTGATAAAAGCTTCAAGAAGTCCTTCAGGAATGAGTCCTAATTAACTTTAGGTCATCTTTCCCTAAACTTATTTGATGACAGAATTCTAGGTGAAACATGTGTTAAGATCCCCATAACAAGTGTTTAGTTGAACCCAATTTTGGAAATGTTTATGTATAGTTTATTGTTTTGTCACAGCTTTTGAATGTAAATGATATAGAGAATGATACTCATTAGATGAATATTGCATTTGATGATTAACCTATGGGAAACACTATGTAAGGAAATGGCACTTACACTGTAGTCATAACCATTTTCTTTTCTTGGCAGTTATTTAATGTTGCTGTCCTTTACCTACAATTTGTGACCCACATGTTTTTGCATCTCTACTCTTAAAGAGTAGGTGCTTCCTGGGGAGAATGCTTAACTCATGTTAAACTCGAATCCACTTACTTTGTCTCAGCTGTCTTTAAAAGTCAAGGATTGCTTTCTGCTATAGGGAACAGAAACCAGCTACAGTGACAATGAAGTGACTAGTTATGTCATTTAACAGGAAGTGTGGAGGCCAGTGCAGCACCTCAGAAATGCCCACAGTTCCACCAACCTAAAAGTCCTTATGACCTCAAGACCACTGTACCATTTTAGGCATCATATCCTTATCTGTGGTCTGTGCAAGAGGACGGTGAAGGGAGAAGGAGCATAGCCTTCTGTGGGCTGAACAGAAGTTTTATTCACGGGAACAATAGCTTTCTTGGAAGCCTCACCCAATAATGTCTGCCTGCATCTCCTTGGCCAGAGCTATGTTCATGGCTACCCCAAGCTGCAAAGGCTTTGGAGAAGGGCGTTTTTAGCTCGGCACATTGCTTCCCAGGAAAACCAGGGTTCTGTTAGCAATTCACACTCATCGTGTCCCCAAAGCATCACCAAATAAGTCCCTTAGAAGCAAAGGTACATGTTCTGTTCTCTAGTGGGTTCTGGACTTAGATTAACTCAGTACTGTAGATATTTACTGAGTAATCTCCCTAAGCCAGGACAGTAATTGAGTGGAGGAATGTGTATTACAGTATATGGTTTCTGCCTTCAAGGTGATCATAGTCTAAGTAGAGAGATACAGAGAAATATGTATACAAAGACTCTGTTCAAGTTTAGTATTATGTATATGATCTTAGAAGCATCATTTTAAAAAAAGGTAAAATAACACATTTGAAGTCCATCTGAAACAATACAGGTAGCTCACATCACTGCTTATCTGTTCCCAAGAGGAGAAATCTGGTGGTTAAAGTTACAAAGGAAACTTTGTAGCTTGGGTGAAGGTGCGAAAAATGGAAAGAAAGATTGCATAATGACTCAGTTTTTTCCTTATTGATTATATTTACTGGTGCAACCTTTATTTTGTTTTTCATCCTCCCAAGTTTCATGTACTTTCTTTTTGATCCTGAATTCTCTGTTATTGTAGCTAAGTAAGCTTAACATTTTTTTCCCTATCTTAAAATACTCTGGGCTGTGGGTGTAGCTCAGTGGTAGAGTGCCTGCTTATTAACATGCACAAGGCCCTGGATTCTTCCCCAGCACCACCAAAACATAAAACAAAACATGGCTGTTTATAAATGTCTCTTCTTTCCTCTCCAGTCATCCCCTCCCCTGTCCCCACCCTGCCCAAGAACTGGTGGTGAGAGATTTAAAGATTAGGAGCTTCCTGTGTCCAACTCCAGCAGATCCAGGGGAGGAGTGGCACTTTGGTAGAATTAGAAAGATTCCTGGGATAACTTTTTCTGCCTCTAAAATTGGCAAACAACTGCCACCCTGTTCTGTATCTTTGTGAGGCCAACTGGCCGCCTCTAGCCTCTGCTTAGGACAACGTTGCTAGCAAGATCCATCATTAGTGTCTCGGTTATACCTTAGGCTCTCTGGCAATAAAATTCCCATTAGAATAAGCCTGTTGTTGAACTTGACACTGAAATTTAGTTTTGGGGATTCTGGATCATTGCTTCTGGGTGGAACCTGGAAGGGCGGGAAGGTGCGGGTGAACTGGTTACCTCTCACCGATTGCGATCTCATTTACCTGGCGTTCATTTTATTTTGGTTACAAGGAGATTGTAATAGGTTTAGATAAAACTCTTGTTTTGAGTGTTCTCATACTATTAGGGAAAAAGGAACGGCTTCTAATCATAGGTTTCTCAAACTGGATAAATTATACAGCAAATTACAGTTGACTGTTCACATCCATGGCAGATCCAACCAACTGCAGATTAAAAAGGTGAAGGGATTGCATCTCTACTGAACATGTGCACACTTTTTATTGTAATTATTCTCTAAATAATCTAGTATAACTATTTACGTAACATGTACATTATTTTAGGTATTATAAGTAATCTACACATGATGTAAAGCATTGGAGAGGATGGATGTAGCTTATATTCATATATTAAGCCCTTTTGTATAAGAGACTTGAACATCACATATTTGCTGTCTCTGGGGGACCCTGATACTGAGGAATGATCATACACATGGAAACTGGAGTTGTGTAACTATTTCTGTACAACCTCACCACTTTGCTGCTAATGCTGTTAAAGAAAAACTATAAGACTCCATTGTTTTAGACTAAGCTCCTTCTCTGGGCCCCAACTGATTAGACTAAAAATCAAAATGGAATCACTCATGCTAAAGCTTCAAGTCACCAAGATGAAACTAATCAAATTATGTGACCTTCTAAGAAATTAGAAGGCCTTTAGACACCTAAGAACCAACTTTCCCAAACAGGCCAGTTTTGATTCTCATGACAATGACTTTCTTTCTTCCTTGATACTTTGCCAAGAAAAAGGTAACCAGAAGTAACCCAATGTTAATCAATTATTTTTTTACTCCCTTTTGCTGTACCTGTCTTACAAGAAAAATAACTTTGAAGTGACTAAACCTCTCTTTGTGGTTCTGCTTTTATTTTATTTTTGTCTTTTTGAGAAAGTCTTACTATGCAGTTCAGGCTGGCCTTGAGCTCACTTTGTAGCCCAGGTTGGTCTCAAACTCACAAGGATCCTCCTGCCTCAGCCTCCCAAGTGCTGGGATTACAGATGTGCGCCACCACACCCAGTTTAGTTTGTATAAATTAAAATTATTTCTGCTGCACTTTCTAGTAAAATACCTAAGGTAATTTTAAATTATTTGAAGAATTGTTTCTAACCAAAAACTGGTGTTTCAGTACCTGCAAAATGTTAACAAAAAATGTCCTATATACTGAGCACAGTGCTTCATGCCTGTAATCCCAGCACTCAGGAGGCTGAGGCAGGAGGTTCGGGAGTTCAAGGTCAGATTGAGACCCTGTTTTTAAAAAAAGACCTGGGAGGCATTGTCAAAATGCAGGTTGCTGGTCCCACTGTAGGTTTTTTACTAAATAAGTCTGGGAGAGGGTCTGAGGCTTTGTGTTTCCTACAGAGTTCCCAAGTGATTATAATGCTGCTGCTGCTGCTGCTCCCAGGCCCACACTTTGCGAATGTAAACCTAGACAGCTCACTGTGTGTGTCCCTGGTATGGTTCACCCGGAGCTCTCAAACTTCAGCATGTGTGTGTGTGTGCCTTGGGGATGACTTACTAGGACTAGGAAGGCTTTCCGGATTTCCTGATTGGCTGCGAAGTAGTGTCCTGCAGTTTTGGACAGCCGGGGTTGGAAGAGAAGCCATGTACTGCCCTCTGCCTGGATAGTTCTTTGTTTTTGTACAACCATAATAACCCTACAGTAAATAAATGTTGACAGCTTTAAGCAGATGAATAAGTTACATCCTGTGTAGTGGAAGGAGGCCATGCAGGTTGCATGGCTATTCTGGGAAACAAGGCCAGGGGCCAGAATAGTCCAAATTAGACCTAAAGTGTACGTGACTTGGGCTTTTAACTCTTAATTTGGAGTGAATTAAAATTTTCTAGTGTGATTCTTTAAGTACATGTTTCCAGTTTCTAAAATGCAGGTTTCAGAGATCCCACGCTTGAACACAGTATTTTCTTACCAGAATTCCAAATTCATTCTTTTTGTATTTGTTATTGTTGTTGTTCAGCTTCTTGGCCAATTAATGGAAAACTGTTTGTGTTAATGTTAGGGTCTTACTGTTCTGCATATTTTATACTTGTTACCTAAAAGAATTACTGTTTTATGGAAATAAATATCCAGTAGAACTAATTTTTCATTTTTTTCCTGGCAGATCACTTACAACCTTGGGGCTGGTTATATCCTCACTGGCTGACCAGGCAGCTGGCAAGGGCAAAAACAAATTTGTGCCTTATCGAGATTCTGTCCTCACTTGGCTTCTTAAGGTAATTCATTGCTCTGGCATCCTAGTCCAACTAGAAACTGTGTATTTCAGATGTGGCAGCTGAAAGATGTGTGCAGAGCTAACCACATACACACAAAGAACTATCCTGATACTACTGTTACCCTAATTCCTGGGAATGCAGATAAACACTTGCTGTTGCTTTTTATTCCATAATAGTGTTGTATTACAGGTATCATTCATTGTTGTAAAAAAGAAAGGCCACATTTTATGTTGTCATGAAATAATTTGTGAAATGCACACACATTTCCACATAGCATTTTCTTCATCCTAAATGTCACACATGCGTATTGTTTGCCTCTTTCATCGTATGTGTTGTGCTGAAGCAGGCTTCTCTGCAATGCTATTTGAATGCTTTACAGGACAATCTGGGGGGCAACAGCCAGACCTCTATGATAGCCACCATTAGCCCTGCTGCAGACAACTATGAGGAGACCCTCTCGACATTAAGATACGCAGATCGAGCCAAGAGGATTGTGAACCATGCCGTTGTGAACGAGGACCCCAATGCCAAAGTTATCCGGGAACTGCGAGAGGAAGTAGAGAAACTGAAGGAGCAGCTTTCACAGGCTGAGGTGAGATCAGCCTTGTGCTCCCTCACTTGTGTACCTGACTAGTGAGGACATGTTAGCTCACAGTTCTGTGTCATCTCCATGTGATTCAGCGTTTCAGAGTTTGTTGGCGTCGGTTTTGTGTTAATAAGCATTATGAAGACCAACATGAGTAATTCAAGACTTCGGTCCTAGCAGCTTGTAGCCATGAAGGCAAACGAGATAATTCCTGCTACTGCCTAATTGCTTGCTTCAATAAAGCAAGTAGCCCTGGTGAAGTCCTGAGAACTAAGTGTGTGCCTTTTATTTGCACTGTAGACTATTTCCACCTGGCCTTGTAGCTTTCATCTTCTTGTTAAGTCATGGAGATAGCATGATCATGGATAAACATTAGAAATAATTCTGCAGTCCCCTTTCATGTTTGCATTTACATCAGCCTTTAGCAGGTAACAAAAGCAATATTTTGGCCTTGTTACCATCTGTCCTTGGCTTTTCCCAAACTTGAGTAACCATGTACTTTTCCAGGTATCGTGTTTGCACATTGCTGAGTGAGGCACTGTCTCATTTGAAATAGGTATAGGGACTGAGATTGAGGCCAGGTATGTTAGCCAAAGTCACGTGTTTCCTTGTGTCAGGACTTGAGTGTGATCTGTTATGGTTTAAATAGGAAGTGCCCCCCAAAGACTCATGTAGTGAGGATTTGATCCCCAATGCAGCAGTATTCAGAGGGAAGGCCTAGAAAGGTGCCTAAATCATGAGGGCTTTCACCTCTGCAATGGTTTGATCCCCTGATGAGTCCATAGTTGAATGGACTGTTAGAAGGTGGGGCATGGTTGGAGGAAGTAAGTTGCTGGCAGTGCCTGTTCTTCTGTATATCTGGTCCCCTGCTTCTTCCACTCTGGCTGTCCCTTGCCACCAGGGAAGCAGCTTTTCTCTACCATACCCTTCTGCCAGAATGTTTCTGCCTTGGCGCTGGTAGTCATGGGCTGAATCATCTAAAACCATGAGTCAAAACAAACCTCTGCTTTAGGTTATGTGTCAGATTCTTTGTCCCAGCTATGAATCAATGACTAATACAGGAACTGACACTTCTAAGCTCACATTTCTTCACCCCATTCTTTCCTGATTCTACTTTGGTGGTAGGGTGGGGTGGAGTAAACAAGTAATAGCCATCATTTATTGAGCACTTATGTGCCAGGCATTCTTTAACTACTATTTATCTATCAACATTATTTAACCATAGTAAATCTCAAAAAAAATATGCTAGTATATGTTTTATTGTGAAGCATAATTGCTTTATTGATGCCAAGAAGTGTTAACAAAATATTCGAAGAATCAAAGCACTGATAAGGTTTGAAAAGAGTCCTGATCCTAGGAGGAAAGTATAATGGTTCTGAAGTTTGTTTATAGGTAGATTATCTACATCCTTCCTCTTGTTTCTGAATTTTCATCTTGACTGTAACCATAATATCTAGGCCAGAAGACTAGAGCAGAACGTGGCCAAAGGAGAGAGAAAAGAAGCCACAGGGGTCTATCTAGAACTTCCATGTGTGTCCCCCTGTGTCTAGTGCTGAATGCCACTCAAGCTGTCTTAATGCCAAGAGACCCAGGCATACTAAGGAAACTTCCAGATCATCACCATTCCAACTTGTAGTCTAAACACATGTGTCTCATTCATAGGGCTGTACCCTGTAGTGGCTCATGAACCAAAGAGTAGCAAAGCAGATCATTGCCCAGTAAAACCCTCTTGAGTTTTCAATCTGTACATGTCTATGTTTAGACCCCTTACTGCACAAATTCAGAGGGAAACTACTGCCCAAACCAGATGTCCTGGTTTAAGTGAATAATAAATATGTTAAATGTATTACCATCCATGGAGAAAAGTGGCATAAAGAGCCCAGAATGACACTTTAAACTAAGCGAGAAGAATCTTTACGTTTCCCTGTTGGTTAATATAGCTGTACGTTTATGGCAGTATGTGTTAGTATCTGACTTATTGAGAAAGAAATCTGCAAAGTAACTTTTTTTTCCTCCTTTGATATTTCAAAGATGAATGTTAGCCAACTTTAGGTCTTTAACTGTGAAATTTAAACACGGTCAATGAAATGACTGCCACACTTGTCTCATTTTTGTTTAGGGCCCTGGTATTTCTTTTTCTTCTTGAAGCAGAAGTGGCTGTGTCCTCCTACCTTTCATTGCTTAGCAGAGAGCTAAGAGCCACTCCAACAGTATTTGACTTAATTGCTTCCAATGGACTCTGACACCTGCTTATGAATGACATAAGTATTCGTTGCAGCATCTCCTATGTAATGCTGGGAGATTTTGAAAGTCAGATATCTCTGGTTTTATTTTAAAGGCCATGAAAGCCCCTGAACTGAAGGAGAAGCTCGAAGAGTCTGAAAAACTGATAAAAGAACTGACAGTGACGTGGGAAGAGAAGCTGAGGAAAACAGAAGAGATTGCGCAGGTAGCCTAATAATTTAGGCCTAAAATACTCTGATGCTTTTCCATTTGCTGTCTTTTCTGTGCAGCCACCTGTCATCCTTCAAAAGGCTCGAGGGTCTGTCTGCTGGACCCGAGACTGCAGAGATAGTTGTAGACATCAGTGTCATGGCTTTTACCAGTTAACAAGTTGGTTCATAATATTTGATAAAAAGAGTGTTAGAGAGTGCTGCATTTGAATAGGCAAGTTTAGAGGAGATGTCTTTCTTCCTTCCTGCTCTTCTCATCGCAGCAAAAGTCTGATTTGTGGTTTTTGAGGTCACCTGGGTCATACCCCAGAATGGTTGTCTTTTTATGTCTGCTGGATGTCCCAGCGGTACTGTCACAAGATGTCACGCATGGCAAGCTCTCAGCGAACTTTGTTGAGCTGAGTAGAATGTGTCATCTCATTGGCACCATCCCCAGAAACAGTGACTGACTTTTTCCATGGATACATCTTGTGAATAGAGCAACAAATACAGTTTGCTGCTTCTGTCTGTTTCTGTGCCCAGGAGAGACAACGACAACTGGAGAGCATGGGGATTTCCCTGGAGATGTCTGGCATCAAGGTGGGGGATGACAAGTGTTACTTAGTCAACCTGAATGCAGACCCTGCGCTCAACGAACTTCTGGTTTATTATTTGAAGGTGAGAATATACATAAACAGGTAATGGTAGTCCTAAATCATCCGTGTACAATTCCCAGTGGAGCCTGAATGCCTGTCCTCGTGATCGCACCTTTTGAAATCCAACTTAACCCTCACTCAGTAAGATGATGGATAATACAGTCCTGTTGCCATTGAGAATGAAAAACAACTCTGTTGTTCCACCTGGGGCTGAGCAGTTGCACTCAACTCCCTGCTAGTGCAGGCTTCAGAGGGGCAGGAGCAGGCAACTGCAGGGGTCTAGGCACTCCCTGCCTATAGGAGACAATTTCAGGAGTGAGGCGACAGGGATTCTGAGAGTATCTGGGTCCAGCCACAAAATTCCTGCATAGCCTTGGAGGTCCTTAGTACACTGCTGAGCAATTCTAAGATCGTAAGATCAGCCTGAGCCTAAAGAGGGCTTTGTGCTGCGCATGTGGTGCACAGCTGTAATCCTAACACTCTGAGAGGTCGAGGGAGGAGAATTACAAATTCCAACCCACCCTGGACAACTTAGTGACTTAGGGAGACCTTGTCTCAAAATCTGAAAATAAAGGTAATTGAGGCAGGGCAAAAGGGCTTCTGTGCTAGATTAGATAACAGTGTTCTTTCAGGTCTGTTCTTCATAAGCCTACATCCTCAGGAAAGCACTTTTGATCTCATGATCACCTTTCCAGTGTGGTCTCCTGGGGTCAGCACTGTGCCTTGGCCATGTAGTTGGGTTATTATAGCAATTCTGAAACTTTCTGGCTTCAGATCCATTTACACTCTTAAAAAGTGTATCAGGGACTCCAGAAACTTTGTTTACCTAGATTGTATCTATTTATACTTCTTGCATTAGATTTTTCTTTTGCATTAGATTTTAAAACTGAGAACATTTAAAAATACAAATTAAACATTAATCTTTAGAGCAACATTTTATCACATATCCAATTAAAACTTCCACTGCATTACATGATATAATGAAAGCAGATACAAATAACATTTTTGTATTTTTGTTAAACCATTTCACCTCATGAGCCTCCTTAAAGATTCTCAGAGATGCAAGGCGTTCTCTGAGCACACTTTTAGAACTGCTGACCTATTTGTGTAGTAAAGAGTGAGAATATACAGTCATCTCACCCTGAACACCCTGATCTTATCTGACCTCAGGAGCTAAGCAGAATGGGACCTGATTAGTACTTGGATGGGAGAAATAAAACATCTGCTTAAAGCAGGGGGTCTAACTGACATTAATATAGGGCATTCAGTTGACCAGCAGGGCATTTTCTGAACTCATAAAATGATTAAGGAATAAATTGCTTCTGAAACTGTATTTACTTTAAAATGCCAAGACCCACATTTTCTTTGTAGGAAAATATTATCATCATGATTAAATAATTTATAGGACAACAGAAAAAATTTCTCTGTGAATGAATAGGAGCTTATCAGTGACCAGATCACCAGTAATTGCAGTCTTTATGTGTCCAAGGTTCAAAGGACTTAAAATCATACTAACCTCTACATTGTGTAACTCAAACCTTCAGTTCTCTAATATTAGCATTAAAAAGTACAGTTATTTTTAACATTTTAAAAGTATATATTAAGCCCTGAGACAGCTCCATAGTAGCATACATACTTAGCATACTCAAGGTCCTGGGTTCAATCCCCAGCACCAAAAGAAAAATAAGTAAAAGTTACATATATTAAAGATATCACTTTCCATTACAGTGCTTTTCAGTGGCTCTTAAATTTACTAGCTCTTGATTCAGATAACCCTTAACAGAATCCTGCCAAGAAGGTCAAATACATAATACTTGTCCTGGTTCCTTCCACTCTAAAAAAATAAAAAATAAAATAAAACAATAGAAAACTGAGACTCAGTGGGAGAAATGACTTGCTCATTGGCACTTAAATTATAAGTACTTAAGTCTGAATTTGGACCCAAGAT